>PVJH01008900.1:48763-82184 GCA_004026705.1 Nesogale talazaci | reverse complement strand
CGCTTTGTTCTATGAATCTGGCATTCCTCGAGGCTCAATGGCCCAACATGATCACTGAAGTAAAATGGGTGCACAAACAAATGTGGTGAAGAAAGCTGAAGGTGCCCAGCCATCAAAGGATATATCAAGTGTCTTGAAAGCCTGAAGATAAACATTAGACCATTTACCTGAGAAGAGACCACAGCCACACAGAAGAAGCCCAACAGCTAGCATGGTCAGATGGTGGTGAAAGTGATAAAAGGTCTAGGCAATAGACATCAAATGGGGTTGAAAAAAACAAAACAAGACAAACATATATCACTGTGTGCACACATCTCCAATGTACCAATTGAGGACATGTAAGAGCAGAGCAAGGATGATGAAGAAAGCAGAAGGATCCAGCTATCAAAAGATAGAGCATCCGGGGTATTAAAGGCTTGAGCACAAACAAGCAGCCATCTAGCTCAGAAGCAACAAAACCCACCATAAAAGAAGATCACTTACCTGTGCAATCATGAGGTGCTGAAACAATCAGGTATCAAAGAACAAAAACCAAAATCAATGGACCAATTGACTCCCGATATCGCTGATGACAAATGGATACAAAGGCAAACAAAATAGAAGAAACGATGGTACCCAGCTAACAAATGATTGAATGCCTGGAATCTCAAAGACTTGAAGATAATCGAGTCACCATTCAGCGCAGAAACAGCAAAGTCCACATTCAGGAAGCACACCAGCATGCGTGATCAAGAGGGGCCGAAGGGAGCAGATATTGAGCACCAAAGAACAAGAATCACATCATTACATAGGAGGAAGAGAGCAGGGTGGGGACCTAAGGCCCACTGATGGGTAATTGGTCACCCCTTTACAGGGGAGTCACGGGGAGGAGACAGACCAGTCGGGGGGCAGCCAGGCAGTGATGATGCATACAAGTTTCCTCTAGTTCCTGAAGTCTTCCTCCCTGTCCCCCAACCATCATGGGCCCATCTCTACCTTACAAATCCAGATGGACTGGAGAAGTCACACTGGCATAGAGGGGAGCTGGAGATATGGGGAAACCAGGATGGATGGGCCCCTTCGGGCCAATGGTTAGATTGGAGATACTGGAAGGGTGGACAGAAGGGGGGGGGTAGAGAGATGGAACCAACAGCAAGGATATATACACAAGCTCTTATTTGAAGGACGGGCATCAAAGGAGTGGGTTGGGGGAGAGGTCGGGCAGTGGCAGTGTACGATATGACAAAACAATAACAATGTATAAAGTATTGAGGGTTGGAGGGGAGGAGAGACCAGGGGAAGAGGGGAAGGCATGGAAAAGCCGATACTAGGGGCTTAAGGGAAAAGGTGGACGATTGGAGAACAATAATAGAAGTGGACATGAGAGGGTGCTTGATGAGTATGCTTATTTATATATTGTGAAAAATGATGTATGAGCCCCCAATAAAATGATTGGAAAAAAAAAGAATTGTGTATTTGGCAAATCTGCTGAACTAACTAACCCTCATTAAAGGGCTGAAAAACAAGGATGTCACTTTGAAGATTAAGGTGTGTGTGGTAGTTACACAGTCTGGTGTCACTTTGAGACTTGAGAGTGAAGGGGTGGAGCTTGGCCTGTCAATCAGGTTGCAGCTTGATGACCTCCTTTGGGGGCACTAAAAAGATATATTCTTCCTTGGAGGCGGAAGACACTTTTTCTCTCTGCTCTCTCCCCAGGAGACTTTGCAGCTGGCAAGACACATGGAACTACTTTAGTGCTCTGAGCTGGGGAAGCCACATGGAGATGCCCGCCAGAGCTGAGATACTTGCACCAAGACTTTCCACCCACTCACCTGTGATCTTTTTGCATTCGGTGTCATTGCATGTGTTTCACGAGTCTTAGATTGACTTTGGACATATAGGCTAACATTGGACTTATGGACCTGATCTGAATTGGACTGGGATGTTTTCTTTGAATGCGTTTACTCTTTAGATAAAGTTTTTTCGTATACACATGTGAGTGTCTATGAATTTGTTACTCTAGTCTACCCAGACTAACACAGTGTGCTTGATCCAAGTCATGTATCTTCAGTAGTCTCTTTTGCATGTGGAAGTTAGGCATTGGATAAGACAAAAGAAGAGTTAATGGATTTGAATTATGAAATGCTAAAAATGAAAATGTCTTAATTCAATTATGAAATTTGAATTATGAATTTGAAAGAACCATGAGCTTCCAGAGGAACAAATGTGTCATCGTGGAAGAGACGTTACTTGCAAATGTTCCTTGTAAGTAATTTCATCTTATATACGTTGGACATGGTATCAGCTGAGACCTCTCCCTAGAGGAGCACATCATGCTTGATAAAGTGGAGGATCAATGAATGGAAGAAAGGGCTCAAACGTAACAACAATGGTGAGGACGTTGTATGAGGCACTGTTTTGTATTGTGCAAAGATAGGGTCATTCTGAGTTAGAATCAACTTGGGGGAATCTAAAAGCAACAACAGAAATGACATTTCCCCATTGCTGGACACTAAATTTAAAACTTTTTATAGATTATGCCATCATGAAGAATCATACACACAAATCACTTCCTATGTGTCCAACTATATATATATTTATTTAAATACACACATATGATTAATTTCTGGAAGCTAGAAAGCAAGGTAAATGGAAATTTAATCAAGTATACAGTCAACTCCTTTCATTTCCAACTTCTCACCGTACTCGTCACTTTTGACTATGTAGAAAATACATTAGCTTTCGCTAGGCTAATATAGTTTAATAATAATATATAGAGAGATTTGAAGAAAAGGTGATTGGATACTACAATAAGAATGAAAAGTTTATAGAACTCTAGCAAAGAAGAAACTTTATAAAAGTTTATACAAAATGGCTTACTTGAGTGAAAGATTGGGCTGTAAATCATTTACGTTTCAGTTATGTCTAATCTTCTTTGCTTTGGGAAAAGTAGGAGAAGAACTCACCCATCTTTGAGTTGGAAATTCTGTGAGGAAACAAGTTAGTGCTCTCTCCCTCTCTCATTGCCTTCCTTTGAATTTCAGCTCATAAAGACCCTGTAGGACAGGGTGGAACTGCCCCTGTTTGTAAGGCTGTGAACACTTACTGGAGCAGAAAACCTCGTCTTTCTTCTGAAGAGCAACTGGTGCTTCCCAGTTGCTGACCTTGCAGTTTGCAGCTCCAATTCTAACCCACTATGGACATTTTTGAAAACTTACTGCATTGAGACAGTCTTATTTTATTTAGGATAATGATGTTGTAGGTATCTCTAATCATTATTTTAAATGAAGAAGTAGAAAACATAAAAGAAGATGCAATTCATGAAATATGACCAAACACACACAAAGGAAACCTCCTCTTATTAATTCCTAAACTGTTTTACACATCAACCACAAATCCTTGTGGTTGACCATGTTGCTGAATATTTCCTTTTATGTGTGGCCAGTATATTATTTCTCTTTAAATAAAAAAAGAATTTAATTAAACCATGGATAAAAGACTTGGTTAAGGGGGTATACTATAATATCTGAATTATTTGGGGGCTGTGGCAATCAGATTCACTCTTAAGCATTTGTTAATTCATAAAGGCATTAATTTATTTCATTGATTCATCCACTCCTTGTCAGATTCAACATTTATTGGGCATCAGTTTTACTATTTTGTATGCTAGCACTCTGAAAAGTATAAGAAGTACAAGTCCCTGATCATACTGTACAGTCTTGTGAAAGAATGAAAAAGTGGACAGGATAGAATAAAAGAGTACATGGTAAGTATCCAATAAATGCTATCGACAGTTAGAGTAATAAAAACACAAGGTCGTAGATTTTTACTTACAATTCAGTGTCTTGTTCAAAGGCTACATTGACTGGAATTTGTTATGAGGTCAATTATCTGAGGCTGTTGAAGGGACAGCTTTCCTCTAGGCTAGGGCTGGTAGTTCACATATTCACATTAACCTGGGTCTATGCTGTCTGCGACGTGCAGGTGAAAGTTGGACATCAAAGAAGGAAGACTGAAGAAGAGACAACATATTTAAACTGTGGTGTTGGAGAAGCATATTGTATTTCCATGGACAGCTAAAAGAACAAATCAATCCATGTTAGGAGAAGTATGACCAGAATGCTCCTTTGAGGCAATGATGACAAGACTTCATCTTACATACTTTGGACCTGTTGTTGGGAAAAACCAGTTCCCAGAGAAGGACATCATTTTTGGGAAAGTCTAAGGGCAAAAAAAAGTCTAAGCAAAAAAGAGAACCTGTAGGAAATGGACTGGTATAATGGCTGCATCCATGGCCCTGGGTATAAGCACAGTATTATGCTCTATGGTGAGCCTACTCCATGGCACCTAATAATGACAACAAAAATAGCAATCTGTGGTGATACTGGGAGGGTGGAGGGATGGTGGAGCAGAAAGGGGGAGCTAATTTCAGGGACCTACATGTGACCTCCTCTCTGGGGTACAGACAACAGGGGGGGTGAAGTGACAAATTGGACAGTGTACAATATGAAAAGGTAATAACAATTTGTAAATTATTATGGGTTCATGGGGGAGGAGGAGGCAGGAGGGGAAATATGGGGACTAGAATAAATAAAAAGAACTAGAGGAAAGGGGGAAAGAGGAGCTTATACCAAGGGCTCAATTAGAAAATATTTGGAAATGAATATAGCAACATGTGTGCAATATGCATAATACAAATTATGTATTGGATGTTATAAGAGTTATAAGAGCCCCCAATAAAATCTATATTAAAAAATAGCAATATGATGTCTGTGAGTGCTGACTGGGATGGACAAAAGATTTCTTAGACACCTCAGCTGTTAATGACCCTTCATCGTTGATTTCATTTCCTCATTTTTATATGTATTTTAGAAAACATAGCTGCCCACCTCTTGGGCAATCCCAGCCTCAGCAAACCCACCATGTAACTTTATCTTTTTTTTTGTTATTTGTTTTATTTATTGAGTTTCCAATTAAGACTCTATCTGAAGAAAGTAGTCTAGTGCATTTTACAGCTTATTGAAGTATAAATTTATAACAAATACATTGATTTACTACATGTATTTGTAACATGTACATGTTACATTGATACATGTATTTGAGAGATATAATTTTATCAATTTTCATATACCAAGAAGCTTACACCACAACCAAAATAGTGAACATATCCATTACCCAAAAAGGTTTACTTGTAATACTCTGTAACGCTTTCTCCCAGCATTCCAATCACAACCCTCACCTTTACTAACCAAATACATCTATGAGTTCTGTCACTAAATATTAGTTTGCATTTTAAAAATTGTTATAGAAATGGAACCATAATCTATAGACCTTTACTTTACATGCACTGAATCAAAGTAGTTTGAGATTAATCCATATTAAACTATGTATCGATGACTTTACCACAATGTGTTCACTCATTCATCTTTTGGGGGAGGCACTTGAATCTTTTCTTGTTTGAAGATAGAAACTTTTTTTCAATTTAAAAAATCATTTATTGGGGCTTATCTAACTCTTATCACAACCCATACATAAGTTCATTTTGTGTCAAGCACATTTGTGCCTCCATTGCCCTCATCATTCTCAAAACATTTGCTTTCTATTTAAGCCCTTGGCATCAGCTCCTCATTCCCCCTCGCCACCCCTTCCCACTCATGAAACCTTGATAATTTATAAATTATTACTACTTTCTCATATCTTACACTGTCTGATGTCTCTCTTCACCCACTTCCCTATTGTCCATACCCAAGGGAGGAGGTCATATATTGATCCTTATAATCAGTTTCCCCTTTCTATCCCACCTCCCCTCCACTCTCCTGGTATCACTACTCTCACTACTGGTCCTGAAGGGATCATCTGTCCTGGATTCCCTATGCTTCTGGCTCCTAATCCTCTGGTGTAGTTTTACCATTGTTAGACAAGTTGGAACAGTCTGGTATACAGTTGTCTAAGGGTCTCTTTATGTATTCTAACCCCTACCTCCTCTTCCCTAGCAACTTCCAGGACAGTTTCTCTCAGTTTTACCAGAGCACAATCATGAACAGGACCTTGAGAGACTCATAAGGGTCGGATATAAGAGGAAAGGAAACTCATTCCAAGTGGGAGAAACTGAGTAACAAAGTTACGCACACAGGAATTTGCGAAGAAGGGGCAGCGAAGCAGATTTCAGATGGCCAAAATCAGGATTTGAATGGGAAGAGTGGGTTCAGCAACCTGGTTTCAGGTTTTTCTTTCTTTTATTAAAAAAATCATTTTATTGGGGGCACATATAACTCTTATCACCATCCTTACATACATCCATTGTGTCAATTACATTTGTACATTTGTTGCCATCATCATTCTCAAAATATTTTCTTTCTACTTGAGCCTAGGTATCAGCTCCTCCTTTTTCCCCTCTCCCTTATCCCTCCCAAACCCTAGATAATTTATAAATTATTATTATTTTTGGCTTATATGAATACTAATAAAATTATTTCATCAAATATTTTTATATAGAAACTTTACTACACTACATTTATATGGACTAATAATGTTAGTCACATTATTAGTAAATGAGCAGATGTTCTTATTTTTTTCCTTCTTTTTCTTTAATTACTACTTAATTATCAAAAAGTTATTGCTCAAGGGTTGAGCCTTGGTGGCATAAGAGGTTGAGTGCAGAACTGTGGCCTGTGGGCTTGGCGCTTCAAATCCAGTGGTGGCTCTCAGGAGCAGCACTGGGTAGCGCCTATGACCACCAGAGGCAGTGATGCCCTCCCCCAAAACAAACAAACAAAAAGTTATTGCTCAAAGGGACATGATCTATGGATAGATGCTTAGCTAAACATGCAGACTGAACAGGTGTTGGAGAGAGAGTGGGAGTTTAATCTCAAATATATAAACATTTGACACAGAATACTTGTATCTATGTATTTATTTATCGTTGCTGCAAATATATCCATGAATGTGATAGAGCACATAGGAAGTAAAGTTACGAAGACTTCTTATACGTAACCAAATCATCAAGGGAATGAGTCACTGCACCTCAGAGGTTAGGATCATAGTCTTGGGGAGCACCAAGGTCCAGTGACACAAAGACAACATTTGACATTCTACTAGGGGGACTAGTATACTCTATAACTGATCACCTGCATGATCATGGACAGAGCAGAAGAAAATTGTGAAACAAACCTCTGAATCAGAATGGAGATTAGACTTGCTGATCAGAAAAGACAGGTAAGACTACAAAAGTATGACTTTTAGTCACTCTTCAGGTCTAGAACTAAATCCATCCATGTGGTAAAAATGAACAAACACAAAACAACTCTCCTCACAAACAAACAAACAAAAACTGACCAACCAAACAAAACCAACCAATCTAACAAACCCACAATAAGAGATAAAAAAGGCAGCATTTTTCCAAGGTCAAAGCACAGAGAGTTGGAAAAGGAGGAACAAAAAATAGGAACAGGGAGAATGTGTAGTGCAAAATGAGGGAATTGTAATGGATAAGTTGAATCAAAATGCGCATGAATTGCTGGATGTAAAACTGATGGTTTACTCTGAAAACCTCTATCTCATTCATATTAAAAGCAAAAATAGTATTGACATGGGTTCTTGAATATTACTTACTATATACTACAATATTATAGCCAAAACACCAGAAAAGCTGATGAAACCATCAGCTTTAAAACTATTGACAGCAGCAATTGCAGTACGGGTTTATAGTGAGTGCAGAGAAAAACAATATTCTCCCTATAATTGGGTAGTAAAGACAGCTCCGACCAAAGCATCTTAGAAGGTTCAAAAATCAATTAGAGTTTTAGTCTTGCAGGTTGAAGGAGGCCTGGTGGTAGAGTTGTAAGTTGTGAGTTGTGCTGCTAACCACAAGGCCAGCAATAGATCCCACGAGCTGCTTTAAGGGAGATGGATGAGGCTTTCTGCTCTTGTAAAGATCTAAAGCCTAGGAAACTCATGGGAGCAGATGATAGATGTAAGCTGGGTTTACAAAAAATGCTTTTTGGTATAACTAACATTAGGAATAATTTGATAAAAATAATAAATTGCTGCTGACATACTGCACAGAAATTTTATGGAGCATCATTTTTGTGTCACTCTCCCGACTGTGTCATCTAAAGTATTCTGACCATCTGCAATCTGCACTACTGTCACCACTGCTTACACTAGTGATGTTTGAATTATGAGCAGAAAATTGTCTGTGGAATTGGAGTCATCGGCTGAATTTAATATAACTAACGAGTTGGTTAAATTGAATCTGTTGGTTCAGATTAGAATGACCATGATATTTAAGATATTGCTACATATCGAAGCTGTCCAATTAAACTTTTTTTGATGATGCAAAGGTTCCATATCTGAATTTTCAATACACTAATCACCACTCACATAGGCTAGTGCAAATGAAGAAATGGATTTTAATTTAATTTAAAGGTAATTAGTTATGTGTGAGCTAGTGACTACCATGGTACAGAAAACTCTAGCAATTCTTGGATGTTTAAAAAGTAGAATCATATATATATGTATATATACATAACTTTTTACATTTGAGTAAAATCAGATGGCTGTTTAATGTCTGAGACAACTATCCTTTTTTTTATTACTAAATACTTTTTAGTGGGGACCCCTACAGGTCCTTGCACAATCCATACATTCATTCATCATGTCAAGCACATTTATGTTGTCATCATCATTTTTAAAGCATTTCCTTTCTACTTGAGCCCTTGATATCAGCTTCTCATTTTCCCCCTCCTACCCTCATGAACCATTGATAAATTATAAATTATTATTTTCATATCCATCAGCCTCTGTCTCCCTTCACCCACTTTTCTGTTATTTGTTCCCCTGGGAGGGGTTTATATATTGATCCTTGTGATCACTTCCCATTTCCCCCACTTTCCTCAATAACAATTGTTTTATCACCATGTAGAATTACTTCCATCCATGCAACAAATTATCATTACATTGGAAAAAGTTGCTCTGTTCAGGGACTGGCACCCCAACAGACTCAATCAAAAAATATTCATAAGGCTCAGCAGACAGACCTGGAACTATTTTTTTGTTTTTCTTTTGGGGAGGCATCACTGCCCTGGTGGGAGTAGGAAGTCCCGCCTTGCTCCTGGAGAGCTGTTGCTGGATTTGAACTGCCAACTCTGTGGGCTGCAGTCCCACACACAACCACTACGCCAATAGGGCTCAGACTGACCTGGGACTAGTTATAGAAAACCTCCCCCCCCCCATTTTTTTTCTTCTTCTTTTTCCATGTCTATTTATATAAGATAGGCAAGGTAAGCAATCCTGAGGAGAAAACAATGGGACTGAGGGTTCTGGGGGGCCAAGGGAAGGTGGGGAAAGGAAGGGGGAAGCCAACAAACTCAGGGAGAAGGGAACAAGAGATCTAAAATAAAGGTGAGCAGAGTGAGGAAGGTCTGGTGGGGTTTGATTAAGTGCAATGTATCTGAGAGGAATTACTGAGAATTGAATGAAGGTCAAAGATGATAGTGGACCAGGGGGAAAGTAAAATGAAATAGAGGAAAGAACTAGGAGGCAAGTGACATTTATAATGGTATAAATGTAGGCATTGTATATATATACATATATTAATATTTGACAATAGGGATATAGGTTTATGTTGATATATTTAAATGTTAAGTATAAAGGTAGCAAATGGGACTCTATTCAACTCCTCCCTCAACGCAAGAATTCTTTGTTCAAATAACCTGGCATTCTGCGATGTTCAACTCACTACACAATCACTGAAGTCAAAATGGGAGCATAAGCAAATGTGGAGAAGAAAACTGATGGTGCTGGGCTATTAGGAGATACAGCATCTTCTGGGGCTTTTAGAAGACTGAAGTTAAACAGTGGTCATCGGCTGAGCCCTGGTGGCATAGTGGTTGTGTGCTGGACTGCGGCCTACTGGGTTGGAGGTTCAAATCCAGCAGCAAGGCTGGGCCTCCTACTCCCACCACCAGAGGGCAGTGATGGACCCCCCCCCCCAAAAAAAAAAACAGTGGTCATCTAGCAGGGAAGCAGCAAAGCACATATGGAAGAAGCACACTTACCTGTGTGATCACAAGCTGTGGACTGGATCAGCTACCAGGCATCCGAAGATCTAAAACAAACAATCATATTGCTGTGAATGGGGTGGGATGGGGGGTTGGAGTGGAGGCCCAAAGCCCATCTGTAGACAATTGGACATCCCCTCACAGAAAGGTCACAAGGAAGGGATGAGCCATGAAGGGTGTAGTATAGCACCGACGAAACACACAACATTCCTAGTTCTTTAATGCTTCCTCCCTCCAACTATAATGACCCCAGTTCTACCTTACAACTTGGCTAGACTGTAGCATGTACAGATGAGAGCTCTGGACACATGGAATCCTGGACAGATAAACCCCACAGGAACAATAATGGGAGTTAGTGATACCAAGAGGGTAGGGAGAAGTTGGGGGGGGGAGGTGGAGAAAGGGGAAACTGATCAAACCTATAACAACAATAATTGTATAACCATCCTGGCCCCGTCTCCAGAGGAAAAACTACAGAAACATTGATGAAGGGAGAGAGTGGATGGTGTAAGATATGAAAATAACAATAATTTATCATTTATCAAGAGGTCATGAGAATGGGAGGGTGAGGGAGGGAGGGAAAAAAGAGGTGCTGATACAAGGGTTCAAGTAGAAAGAAAATGTTTTGTAAAGGATGAAGGCAACATATGTACAAATGTGCTTGATACAATTAATGTATGGACTACTAATAAAAGTTATAAGAACCCCCAATATAATGATTTATATAAGAAAGTTGACCTATTTTTTATGGTACAGAGTAAATGGCTATTTTAAGTCAAGACATTAATATGCTCCCGAGGTTACCTCATCCTCTCTGGGAAATTTATCTTGACAAAAACTCAGCAGCAGATCGCATCTCCAGATTCTTGTCACTAGAAATGAGAACCATAATGTGTAAAAGCTAGAATCAATGTTAAAGTTGACCTTGTTTGACCCTTTGCTTTTACAAATGGGGAAACTGATGCCCAGAAGACTGGCCATGCTGGGTTCACGAATCAGCAGTACGGCGACTTGATCTTCTAGTGTTTCCCAGTTTGGTGAGCTTTCTTTCTTTCTTTCTTCTTTTTTTTTTTTGTGGCATCACTGCCCTGGTGGGAATAGGAAACCCAGCCTTGCTCCTGGAGAGCTGCTGCTAGATTTGAACTGCCAACCCTGTGGACCGCAGTCTCACACACCACCACTATGTGACCAGTACTCAGCCCAGTTTGGTGAACTTTCTATCCTACTGTGCTGCCCCCTTAGTCCTGACAGCAGACCCAAAGACAATTGGATGACTGAAAAAACTTCGTCTGTTATATCAACCAAGTGATATTAGCTGCATACTTGGTACATGCAGGAAATAATGCCAGTTTCTGAGATCAAGAAAGAAGTGGGAGTTGCTACAAAATGGCATAAAGAACCCATATTCAAATGGAAAAACAGGCTATCCACACATGAAAAGTAGTTCTAATTTTTATGTTACACTGTATGGTAAGTTCACTTAAGACCAGATGAGCAGCACTTGCAGAGAATTCATGGAGTCCCCCATGGCTGAATGGTTAGGGAGTGCTTTAACAAGACAAGATTTAATCTATGCTAAAGTCCGCAACACAGAAGTAAAAAAGTTGACAAAAAGTGCTCCAAATCCAAACTTGTTGCTGTTGAGTCAATTCTTGCAGTGACCTTTAAGGACAAACAGAATGCTCCCACAGAGTTTCCAAAACTGTAAATCTTTTTGGAAGCAGATTGCTGTATATTTTCCAGGGGCAATTGGTGGATTTGAACTTTAGGCCTTTAAGATTGCAGCCAAGCACTTAACCCTGGTGCCACCAAGGACATACAACGATATTCTAGCAGATTTTGATTTAAAGCAAACTTTTGATCTATGGTTGCTTTTATATTAACTATAGTTATCCATTTATTTTACACAACAAGTTTATAGCACATAGAATTTTAAAATGTGAAAAGGATAATAGTCTGTTTCAGGATTATTTTTCTGTAGAATGGAAATGGGAAATGTTGTAGGGTTAATTTATATTAAAGTTGTCCTAACTTTTGCTATTGAATCATAAAGGTAAAACAAATAGTCTTAAAAGTCTGTGAATTTAAATAATGAAAAAACCATTTACTGTTATTATTTTGTAGTTATTGCAGGGGGATCAAACTCTGGGTTGGTTTCCTAAAGGCATAACATCTATTACATTACATTCTCAGAGATGTCTTTTCTCCTTCACTTGCATTGTTAGACAAAACAAATGAGACAAAGGTCTTATAGAACATTCCAAACAGTCAGGAGAGAGAAATGAAAAGTCTTAGAAACACAACTGTTTGGAAAGGAGACGTAAATGTAAGTAAAATGAGGAACGAAGAGTGATCTGTCACCTGTGTATACTTGAAGTTCCCAGGATGGATATTTCTTAACATTTCTTGGCGTTCTGATTTTAGAAAGGTAACATTTGTTTATTATATAGTGTTTAATGGACACTGCGCAATGGACTCCAAATATCAACGATCATGGAGATGACGCAGGACTGGGCAACACTTCCTTCTTTTCTGTTTTGTTTTGTTTTTTTGTTTTTTTGGGCATCACTGCCCTCTGGTGGTGGCAGTAGGAGGCCCAGCCTTTGCTCCTGTGGAGCTGGAATTGAACCTCTATCCCAGTGGGCTGCAGTCCCGCACACAACCGCAACGCCACCGGGGCTTAGCCTTCACTTCCTTCTTTTCTACAAAAGGTGTTTTGAATTAGAGTTGCCCCACAGCCACTCACTCCTCCAAGCTCACTGCCATTGACATGGTGCCGACTCTGAGACCCCTTCAGGACAGGGTAGACTGCGCCTGTGGAGTTCCTGTAACTTTTTACTGAAGTAGAACGCCTTGTTTTGCCCCCTCCTGCTGAGCTGGATGGTGGTTTCAAACAGCTGACCACTTGGTTAGCAGCCCAGCTCCTGACCATGAGCCACCTGGGTTCAATTAGCATCTACAATGTTTAAGAAAATAAAGAGAAGGTAAAAAAGCAACTAAAAACCACTCTGACTCTCACCAAGAGATAACTGTTGCTAATTCTTTTTGTTATTCTTTTACAAGCACTACATTTTATTTATTTAAAAAAAACAGTTAATATTGCATAGAGTTTTTCATTCTACATTTTCAGTTGACGATAATTGGGCTTTGGATGGAGAAGGTTATGAGTTAAAAACTCTTGCCAGGGAAACTCATGCAAGACAGAAAAAAGCCATTCAGATTTTTTTATGTCTCTGCCGATTTTCAAGGATGGTAATAAATTATGCCTTGTGATCAATTGTTAAGAATTCCAAACATTTTCTTTGTTGACATGATTTGGAAAGTGGGCAAGATCATGTGATGTGGTACCTTACTTAAATACTAGCTGTTGGTTTAAACCATCTGTTCATGTACCCACACTTGATTCTCTCAGAGGCTGCCAATTCAGCAACCACTGGGTGTCATCTATTGTCAGGGGCAGGAGATCCTCTCTTGTCTGCTTTGCTTCTGGAAATCAGATTTGGTCTACAGGGCTTCTGTAATGTACTACAAAGGCCATTTTCTCTCTCCAATGAAACCAACTTCTGTAGTCATGTTGTAATTTTGTCCTTTGGATTTTCTTTGTGTGTAAATGGCTGAAAATAACTACACATGCTGGTTCATTTAGTCCTGGGAAGAAATCCTTCATTTGTCTGTTAATTCATTTTAAAAGATTTGTTTCTGTTACATATGATCTACTGCACGTATTACTAAGAGTGTTTGATCCAATTGGGTAACTTAAGATGATACTCAGCACTTACTAATCATGAACTTTATAAATCAGATTCTCATCCTCAGAGGATTTTCTTTTAGAGGCTGTTTCCTGCACAATTATTGCCTCCTTTGATCTCACAGTACGTTTGGTCTTTCAGATAAGGGAGACCAATAATTTCCCAGCTGTAACGTAGATAGCTATCATGCATTGTGTGACATGTAATTCATTATTCAGTTGTGAATAACCACGATGGCCCTGTATTAAATGTTTTACTGCTTCTTTCTGCATGGTTTACTGAGTTAATATAACACTTATAATTATTTTTGTGTCCAGAGTGAAAAAAAGAAAAAACTCAACTCTTTAAAAAACTCCATGTAATACAATACATGAAAAAGAAAACCACTTTAAACAATATTAAAAATTCAAGATGTGTTATAGAAGATAATTCAAAGTGAAGCAGTTTATCTCTGTGCACAGTTTACTTATTTTATTTACTTTAATATAAACACCTCATGATTCTCAACATTGCCCTTTGATTAAACTGGATAGATCTTCAGAAAGTTCTTTCTTTAGAAATCTCAAGTTCACCATTTACTGATGTTCCACCAGACTTTCTTTATTCATTTTATAATGTAGCATTGACTTATTTGCCTGGCATAAAGACCTCCTTGGAATGTAATGGAAACAAAAGATTAGTTCAAGAACTAATCACATACTTAAGGACAATCTTCCTACAGTGTTCAGTTCACCAAAGAAAGAGTTGGCAGTCTGGAGATGGCTGGAAGAGCAGCTTCCTAATTTTGAGTCTTTGGCAAGCTGGAATTCCACCTGCTAAAAGTTAACAGTGTAGAGATTGTTATCCAGCTGGTCCATTTGCAACTCTGTTTGGTGCTCAATAAAACAGACTGTATTACTGTGGTGGAAAATTTTAACTTGCTGCTTATTTGAGTACTAATCTATCAAAATATTTCCTGGTCTTATTTTACAAATTAACAAAAGAGCTATTATACATTTACCATTAGAACGTTTTAGTTCATATTGATATTTTTAATTCCTTAATCGAGTGGTTTTACTTCCCAGTTTAATGTAGACATTATTTTCAGATTATTTGTGAACTAAGAAAAGGTTAATTTGTAAGATGAATTGAATTTCTGTTACAAACTAAAAAGCCCTTTTTGTATTCCCAGGCAGTTCTCCCCCTTGGACTCTTGTTCTCCCTTCCCGCACTTCCCCTGTACCCCACTGCCCTCCAATGAGTGTCGTCCATTTCTTAATTTTGACTTCTCCTTAGTAACGCAGTCAGTATTACTCACTCTTTAGGGTCGTTTGAGACCCACACAATTTAGTAGAGATTCAGACAGTTAATATGAAAAAAAGTGATCAGAGTATAAAGTTTTTGGTCATACATGTCAGGGTAAAAGTCTGGCAATATAAAACATAAATTCGAACTCTAGCTCAAGATTTTTATACAATTTATTTTTGAAAATCAGTTGAGATGACAATACATAATAGGTTCCTTTCTAAAATCCACATTTAGTATGAAAATCCAGCAGAAAATCTTTTACTTGTGCTTTCATTTCTGTTGAGGCTGGGTGTATTTTTCTTTTCTTTATGTGAAATCTTTAGCACAGAATGTTCAAGATACATGTAAATTTGGAAAAAATTTTAAAAAATAGGTAGAAAAATTCAGTAAGGGGTGATTTATTACTTTAAAACTATAATGGAGGGGCTGAGCCCTGGTGGCGTAGTGGTTGTGCGCGGGACTGCGGCCCACTGGAATGGAGGTTCAATTCCAGCGGTGGGGCTGGGCCTCCTACTCCCACCACCGGAGAGCAGTGATGCCCCCCCCCCCAAAAAAAGCAACAACAACAACAAAACAAAAACAAAAACAAAACTATAATGGAATGAGTTCATTGTATGTTGCTGTCTTTAGTTGCTCTTACTCAGATCCATTTTGATTGAGTGTATATGAGAGATTTTAATGGAAAAAATGACAACAGTGAATAAAACCTTTTCTGTCTATATAAGCACAATGGAATAGAGTGTCATTTAATAGTTAGTAAGTGAGTCTAGACTATATAGAACAACATGATGGTTGTTCATGGTCCCAAATTCCAATTTTTTCAGGAATAATTAAAAATGTCAAAGGATTTTGTTGTGATTTTTGTTAAGACTCTCCCCAGAAACCAATTCAACAGTTTCTACATGTACAGTTCATGACACTGGTGACATTATGCAAGTCCTGCAACCATTTTCACCTTCCTTTACTGGGTTGTTCCTCCCCATTTACACAGACCCACTGTCCCCTTATGTTCAGTTCCTACTGAATTTTACCAATTGAAATAATCTTTAAGAGTAAAGACGAATCTTCATTTTATCTATGCAGATTAAACCTAACATGTTCTTTCTATTTGGCAGTATTAATGTTGATAAACTGTACCTTTGTAGGCACTTTTTAAAAATAAATGATTTTATTGGAGGCTGACACAACTCCTATCATGATCAATAATATGTCATTTATATGCAGACCACATTTGCACTTTTGTTACCAACATCATTCTTGAAACATCCTCCTTCTACCTGGGCCTGCGGTGCCAGCTCCTCATAGTTCCCCTCCCTCTTCCCTCCCCCTCCCCAATGAACCCTTAAGAATGAAAAAAATTGTCATTGTTTTGTCATTGTATACTGTCTGATGTGTCTCTCACCCTGTTGTCTGTACCCCAGAGAGGAGGTCCTATGTAGATCCCTGCAATAGGTCCCCCCCCACCACTCTACACCACCTTCCCTCCACCCTCCTGGCATCACCACTCTCTTCTTTTTTTTTTTTTTGGGGGGTGGGGTGGGCATCACTGCTCTCCGGTGGTGGGAGTAGGAGGCCCAGCCCCACTGCTGGAATTGAACCTCCGTCCCAGTGGGCCGCAGTCCCGCGCACAACCACTATGCCACCGGGGCTCAGCCCCCTGGCATCACCACTCTCACCGCTGGTCATAAAGGGATCATCTGTCCTGAACTACCCCTACTTCTGTCTCCAGTGTGCATCCTCTGGTATAGCTGAATTTGTAAGGTAAAATTGTAATGATGATAATGGGTGGGAGGAAGTATTTAAGAACTAAAGGAAAGTTGCATATTTCATTGTTGCCACACTGTACCTTTACTGGCTTATCTGCTCCCTGCAACCCCTTTGTAAAGGACTGTCACTTTACCTATTGATGGGCTTTGGGTCTCCAGTCTGTACTTCCCCTCATTTATAATGATATGATTTTTATCATTTATAATGATATAATCTTTGATGCCTGATACCTGATCCCTTCGGCACCTCATTGTCGCACAGTCTGGTGTGCTTCTTTCATGTGGGCTTTGTTCTTTCTGAACTAAATGGTCACTTGTTTACTTTCAAGTCTTTAAGACCCCAGACGCTATATCTTTTGAGAGCCAGGCACCATCAGCTTACTTCACCACTTTTGCTTATGCACACATTTGTCAGGAAGGTGGGCATGCAATGATATGATTTTTAGTTCTTGAAGCCTGATTACTGATCCATTTGACACATCATGGTCACCCAAGCTGCTGTGCTTCTTCCATATGGGCTTTGTTGCTTCTGAGCTAGATGGCTGCTAGTCTACTTTCAAGCCTTTAAGACCCCAGATGCTACATCTTTTGATAGCTGGGCACCATCAGCTTTCTTTACCACATTGGTTTATGCCCACATTTGTCTTCAGTGATGAGAAGGTGAGCATCATGGACTGCCAATTTAATACAACAAAGTCTTCTTGCATTGAGGAAGTGCTTGAGTGGAGGTCTGTCTTAATACTAACCCTATAAGTGTATCCACATAGATCTATTTCCCCATCATCATCATATATATTCATCTATGTGCATGCCTGTATTTAGACCTCTATAAATGCCTTTTACCCCCAATTATTTCCTCTATTTTCTTTTACTTTCCTCTTGTCCCTCTATCATGATCAGCTTCCATTGGGGTTTCAGTATTTTCTCTCTGTTACATTACTCTTGATCAATCCCTATTGGTCCTGTCACACCCACCTTGTCACTGAATTTGAATCACTTGTTTCCCTTTTCCCTAGATTGGTCAACACCACCTCCTTTCCCCCTCCTCCCCATCTCCCATGTCCCCTCAGAATCATCAGTCCCATTGTTTTCTCTTCAAGACTGTTCATCCAGCCTATCTTATCTAGGTATACCTGCAGAGATAACAATATGTACTAGAAAAACACAGGCATCCTAAGATGAAGCAACCAAAGACGATAAAATGATAATAACAATAAAAACCTCCAATGTCCTTATGTATATATATATGTTAAAATAATAAAATAATAACCTGTAAACAGTTCAAGATTTGTTCGTAGACCTCCAGGAGTGTCCCCTGGTTGAGTCCCATGGGGTGTCACACCCTGGCCCCATATCTCAGGAACTCCATGCTCTGTTGTACACTCAGTGTTTTGCCATAGTGTGGTTGGCACATTTTTTACAGAATCAAACCTACACTTTAATATGGACTTTCTTTTTGCCCACCTGGTGCACTGTCTTGTCACCTGATCACCCTCATGAAATCAGAAGAGCAAGGCTTTTGGCTTCCAAAGACTTGCATTCAGAGCGCTATAGCTGCAGCATTTTAGAAAAGCTATGTAGTTTTCTTGAGGCACAATTATTAAAAGAGGCTAATAATATTACCTACATTACAATGCTGGTGTGAGGGGGGAAATGTGTACCTAGCAATATTTAACACCTAGTAGGCATCCAGTGTACTTCATGCTCATAGAATATGAAGGATCACCTATTACTGATGAAGCAGTATTTTCAATGGAGCATCATTCTTGCTGTACTTGGAATGATTTCATTACTGGTCAACGTGGTCCAGCTAGAGCCATCACTGTTATTGTTTATTTGAGTTGTCTGAACCTACAGCAATAGGGAAAGAAATAACAGCTCACCTCTTTTCCAGCTTTGGGGAGAGGGGACTGCTGCCAGGAATTTCTTTCCAGGGATGTTAATTTCTTTACCCAGCAGTGGACATTTTCGGTATGTCATAGTGTTGACTCTCTAGGACCTTGCATAGCCTTCCCACACCACCCACACACTCACGACCCTCAGCACAGCGAGAAGGTCATTTCCTTTCTAAAATTAGTGAATCTCAGAGGCTTGGGAGGTGGAAAGAGCTGGAGTAGAAAGGTGGCTGCTTCTCTTTGTTCACCGTGCCCACCATTTTTTGCCATACCACTTGGAAGACATTCAGAGAACTACAGTACACCCTCCAATATCTCCTCTACCACCTCCTATGCCCACTTCGTTGTAGGAGAGACTCTTACTCTCTATTTGGAAATCCCTGTTGTGTAGGTCCAAAAAAAAAATGAAAGCGCTATGTTAGGGACAATAGCGCCAAAAGGGAAAGGGCTATTCATGTCAAGGACACACAACCTATTCCTCTTGAGTGGTTTATAATACATTGAATAGAATCCCCTACAGACTTCAGTTTCCTATTGGAAGCTCATGCCTCTAATCCAATAGCTCCTTGAATGAAGTCCTCATGTCTGGTGAGTGATATGTCAAGGGATAAAGTTTTGTGTCCTTCGGTGGGGGGGTCTCTTTACTATGGGCTTGTACAACTCTTATCACAATCCATCCATCCATCCATCCATCCATCCATCCATCCATCCATCCATCCATCCATCCGTGTCAAGCACATTTGTAGATTTGTTGCCATCATAATTTTCTTTCTTTTTTTTTTTTGGGGGGGGGGCATCACTGCTCTCCGGTGGTGGTGGGAGTAGGAGGCCCAGCCCCACTGCTGGAATTGAACCTCTATCCCAGTGGGCCGCAGTCCCGTGCACAACCACTACGCCACCGGGGCTCAGCCCACCATCATAATTTTCAAAACATTTTCTTTCTTCCTGAGCCCTTGGTACCATCTTTTCATTTCCGCCCTCCCTCCTCTACCCTCCCTTCATCATGAACACTTGATAATTTATAAATTATTATTTTTTCATGTCTTACAAAGACCAATGCCACCCTCCGCTCACTTTTCTGCTGCCCACCTCCCTTGGAGGGAGTTAGAGGTAGATCATTGTGATTGGTTCACCCTATCTTCCTCCACCTTTCCCTTCCCCTTTTGGTATGGCTAATCTGAATCTTGGTTCTGAGGGATTTATTTGTCCTGGATTCCGTGTGTTTTCAGCTCTTATCTGTACTGGTGTACATGCTCTGATCTAGTCAGATTTGTAAGGTAGAATTGCGGTCATGATATTGGGGTGGGAGGAGGCATTAAAAAACTAGAGGAAATGGTTGTGCACGGGACTGTGGCCCACTGGGATGGAGGTTCAATTCCAGCAGCAGCTCCACAGGAGCAAAGGCTGGGTCTCCTACTCCCACTACCAGAGGGCAGTGATGTCCCCCGAAAACAAACAAACAAACAAACAAACAAACAAACAAACAAAAAACCCTAGAGGAAAGTAGCGTGTTTCATCATTTTCTTAATAGTTAAGTAAAACATGTTTGATAATTGTGGAGTTCAAATTCCCTGCCAGACTGTGTGACCATTCGGTCTTGTCTTTGCTGTTTAACATAGGGATAATTGTACCTACTTCAAATAGCACTGAAAGCATTAAGTGAGATGAAATACTGTGTTTCTTGCATGTGGCATTTAAGAAAAGCAAGAGAAACAAGCAGCATTGTCTTTGAGTTGATTCCAACTTATCGAGACTCCCTCTGTCATCCAGTAGAGCCAAATTCCACGGGACTTTGATTGGAATGTTTACAGGAGCAGCTCTTCAGACTTTTCTTTAGTGGCTCTGCTAGATGTGTTTGAACTCCCAGCCCTTAGGTTAGGAGTCAAGTGCATATTGTTGGTGTCACTTGGGAGTAATTTGAGCGATGATTAAAATGATGGACATGTATTACAAGGTATGCAGTACAAGTTTGTTGATTAACTATGAGTTAGTAAATAGACAAGTTTATGTGAAATATGAAGAAAGGTGCTCAAATATTTAGTCTTTACTATTAATAGTTTTAAAAATCTGTTTTATTACTAGCTAACTGCCAGCAGAACCAACAAGTGTGTTTTGGAGGAAGTATATTCAGAACACTCCTTAGAAATGCGGCAAGTGAGCTTTTATCTCACATAATTGGATGTGTTACCTGGAGAGACAAGTCCTTGGAAAAGAACGCTTTGCTTGCTAAAGTCCAGGGTCAGCTGACAAGAAGACCTTTAGTAAGGTGGATTGACACAGGGACTGGAACAATGGGCTCAAATATAACGGCAATTATAAGGATGACCCAGGACCAGGGAGGGATTTCTTTGGGTTTGGTTGTATATAGGGTCATTATGAGTCTGAACTAAATCAATGACATCTAAAGCACTAATAAAATAATGTGATAAGAAATGGCTCAGAATCATGTACCTTTTTCTAGCTAAACAAAGAAAAATGAGGCTGATGTTGATGGAGAGGCAGGATCATCATTCCCCCTCACTTCCAATTCTCGCTCTCTCTTTCTCCCTCCCACACACACCTTATTCCAGTGGCTTCTGCCTTTGACAGGTTGGGAGGATGAATTTGGCTGACTGGCCCCACACCTGTTCTGTGAATTTAAACCACTGCTATTCTGAGAATAACAGAACTCTCTGACCAGGCAAAGGAGACTGAGAGTGGCAGGTTTTTCTAGGTTGGTTTCTCAATGAGCTATAACTCTTCCAGATTCACTGCTCACATATGGCCTCCAAGCAGCTCTGGCAGCTTCCATCCATGGTTCAGGCTGGGAAAGGTAGGGTCTGGAAAACTCATAAAAGCTTCGTGAGTGGTAAAGGAAAATCAATCTTCTCCTGCTTTGGACCAAGTTGATGAGAATCATTCTCCCCTCTTCTCCATAAATTGGAACAAGGCTTAGGACCCTAATCCTACTATAATACCATTTGAAGACGAACACTGACATTTGTGACATTTAAATAACAGTTCAGGTCTGCGATTAAACCAGGGCCTCCAACTGTTTAACCTTTGCCCTTGTGTACTATTACCCCGGGTCCAATGCATGCATATGTATTTACTAATGTACTTCAGCTTTCGAGACCACATGCACACTTAGTTTTGCTGGATAGATTATTCGATGTGAACTGCCCTACACCAAACACCAAACTTGTTTTGACAAATTTAAAATCTGAGACATTGCCGGTCTCTCAGATTGTTTTTATATAATTAAAGGTAAAGAACCTATTGAGGTGAATACCCAGAAATCTTTTTTTTTTTTTTTGTGGGCATCACTGCCTCTGGTGGTCGTGGGCACTACCCAGCCGCTGCTGGATTTGAACCGTCAAGCCCGTGGGCCGCAGTTCCGCACTCAACCACTTACACTACCGGGACTCAGCCCCTAGAAATCTTTTCATGTATAGAGGAGAGCATATTTCTTGAAGTAAAATGATAGAGAGTTACCCAAGGCCATGTATTCTTTCACAAAGTTTCTGAAGTGCTTCTTACATTCTTGCATTCACTGTGCTAGATCCAAAATGAGGAGGGTCTGTCCCTTGCCACTAAAGAGCAACAGGCTTATGATTCTATGATTCTGATCACAGTGGGGGAGCGCTGCTGGGGGAGTGGTTACACAGTAGGTTGCTGACCTCATGCTTGGCAGTTTGAAACCATCAGCTTCTCTGAGGGAGAAAGATAAGGCTTTGTACTCCTGTAAAGAATCAGTTTCAAGAACTTAGAGGGGAAGTTCTGCTCTGTCCTATAGAATCACTATGGGTCAGTGTTGACTCGATGGCAGTGAGAATGATAGTGAGCACAGAATCATACCTTAATTTATATCCATGTGATTTCAGTCTTTATTCCATTGTACAGACAAAATACTTACTAGTGTGAAAAAGGGCAGATTCTAATTTTAGTCACAGTAATTAATGAATTTGAGACTTTAGGATATAGATACTTAAAATTCAGATAGGATTTTTAAAAAAAGTTGTTGTCAGGTGCCGTCATGTTGTATCTGACGCATAGTGACCCTATGTACAACAGAATGAAACACTGCTCTGTCCTGCATCATCCTGACAATTTTTATGTTTGATCCCATTGTTGTAGCCACTCTGTCAGTTCATCTTGTTAAAGGATTCATCTTTTTCCCTCACCCTCTACATTATCAGACATAGTGACTGTCACAGTCACCCAATCTGGTGTCAATTCGAGGATTAAGAGTGGGAGTGGAGTTAGCCTGTCAATCTGGAGATAGCCAACGAGACCTCTACATGGGCATGGTCTTCTCCTGAGAATTGTGGAGAATTCTATTCTATTCTATTATCGTTCTCCAATCGCCTGTCTTTTCCCTTAAGCCCCTAGTATCAGCTATTCCATCCCTTCCCCTCTTCCCCTGCTCTCTTCTCTCCACCAACTCTCAATACTTTATACATTGTTATTGTTCTGTCCTATCTTACACTGCCCGACCTCTCCCCCAACCCACTCCTTTGATGCCCGTCCCTCAAATAGGAGCTTATGTGTATATCCTTGCCGTTGGTTCTGTCTAAGTATTTCTTGTTATACTCCTTATGATCACAGCCGTTGCCTGAACAGGTAGAAGTAGGCTCTACATTTGATAGAGAATTAATTAGATGACTCAATCAACCGATCAATCAATTAATTAGATTAATCCAAGACCTGATAGTCTAGTTTGGATTTACTAACTTAGGTTTAGTCATGCATAGTAGAAAAGGGTTGCTGCCTCAGGCTTGATGACTAGTTCTTCCAGTCCCTCCCCAAACTCACTACCGGGGAGTCAACTCTGACCCATGGCAACCTGGGGACACAGAGTAGAACTGTCCCTGTGGGTTTCAGAGAGCAACTCTTCATGGGAGTAGAAATCCTTATCTTTTGCCTGCAGAGCAGCTGGTGGGTTACCACCCTCGACCTTGGGGCTAGCAGCTCAATGCATCCCCTCTCTGCCACCAGAACTCCTAGACGTGTGAAATTTCACTAGAGGCTTACTGTCCATATGTGTCAATTTCCTCCCACATAACATGTGCTATGGGCTTTGGGGAAATGCAGGTAAAATAATTTTGTGAAGAGAATAAATACTGCAGCTACTCAATTATTACTCCTGAAAAACCATTGCATTTTGTTTTTCCTAAGTAGATGATTGCGGCAGTCATGTACTTATTTTAATTTTATGATTGAAATGTAGGGGAGGAGCCTGGCCTGTGAATCTGGAGATAGCCATTGAGTAGCCCATGAGGCCTCTGTGTGGGCATGGCTTTCACCTGAGACTCCAGGGAAATCTCGATATTTCCCTCGTGAAGATGAGAAGCTATCTTCCCCAGTTGTTGGGAGTTAGTTTCAGAGACGATTAATCACGGGCAAGACAAGCTGGCAGCGTTCGAGGAGGAGCTGGAGGAGCCGGCAGAGAGACCACACAGCTTTGCCCTGATGGAGTCAGACCTCTGAAGCTGGGGCTGCCAGATGGAGGCCTCTGCCAGCAATGAGTTGCTTCTGCCACCACGGGATGCAGTTGATGGACCCTGAGCCCTCGAAGCAAGGAGCCATGGGGAGACCCCTGTTGGTGTCCGGACTCTGCACCCACTGATCTGTGACTTTGTGAGTCGGAAGGAGACTTTGTGGACTGATTTTGGGCATATGGGTTAATATCGGACTTGCGACTTTGAGCTGGACTGGGCTGGGCTGGTTTCCCCGTGTCCTGCTCCTCTTGAATATAAACCTATTCCTTGTATCCATATGCGTGGCTGTGAAATTTGTTCCTCTAGTCTACCTGGACTGACACAATGATGTTCTTTAGGAATTCAGGTCTTACAGGAAATAAGACCGTAGATCTGGCCACGCGTCCCCTTGCTTTAGAGAAACCATCACATCGGTCGCATTCCTGTTCTACTGTTTGCCATGACACAAGTCTTTCTCCTCCTGGTCAGTGTTTCTAAACTGCAACACAGAGGAGGAATTTTGCCCTTCACCTTACATTTGACAATGCCTGGAAACTATTTTGGTTGCAATAACTGTGGTGGGGAGACATGATAACACTGCAGACATCGAAGCAAGCTGAAGTCAAGCAGGCTACTTTCCATCCTGTAATGCTTAAGACAAAATCTTGCTCATTTTCCCCACCCCAATAAAGACTTATGCAACCCCAAATGTCAATAGTATCAAGTTTAAGAAACCTGGTTATATACCATGCTTTGGTACGCAGGACTTTGAAATTCTCTACCCAAATATTCTCATTCACTGGGGTTAAACAGTGGCTATTTGCAGAGGGGCATGGGCAGTCTTCGGATTTTTGGGATAGGGCATCCATGCTATTTACTGGGTCCCTTTCAAATGCCAGTAAAGGGGTGGGATGATCATCAGACCCAGCTTTCTCATGTTACGATGTTGCAAGGTGGAACGAAGAGGAGTTTGAGAGATCTAAATGAGAACTGGGCTTTCTAGATCATTTTGAAGGTGAATTGTCAAGGTTGGAGGATAAAGCAATTTAGTCTGTAGGTTGGCAAGCTGGAGTTCCAACTTGAACTATTTAGGCATATATTACATGGGCGTTTGAATTCTTGTTCTGTACTCCCAAATATCAGGTTAGATCTGCCAGATAGATTTCCAAAAAACCCTGCCTTCTTTCCTCTTCACAGCTGGCGTTACTTGATATGCCTCTTTCAGGCTAAATTCTAAGAACCCATTTTTCCATAAGGCAGTTAAACAGGTACTTAATAACTCTACTGCCACATGTCTCATGTACTAAGGTAAGGCACAGCCTCAGTTTCTTTTGGGTCCAAGATTTGCGATCTTTTTCAGCAGTTAGAACTTTTATGGTGACCATCCTCATGTTGACCCCTTTCCTGGGAATTTCACTTTCAGTTCAGGCATGGGTGTCTGGCAGACATGTTAGTATCATCTGATGCATCATTTTTGGAATTTGGAATGGATCTACAGTTAGTCTCTGTGAGTGGCTGTAATTCAGAGCTGTAAACTCGGGAGTACTGGGATGGTTGTTTAGGGAGAAGGAAAGGAAGATTTATTGGCCTCTCAGTTCTGGAAAGATCTTTGGGTTCCACTAGAAACTGGAGCTACTTTCACAAAATTCTCCCTTTTTTAAAGGCTGGGTTGAGTTGGTTTCTGTTATGTGTAACCATTAGAACCCTAATGAAGACATCACCTTTAAAATTTCTCCATTGGTAACTTGTCTTGAATCTCCATGTGTTTCCTGCATCAAGATCTGACCTGGTTCTTGGCAGTGCATCGACTGGCAGTCCAGTGGATAGAGCCCACTGCTCGGTACACATTCTGTCTACAGGACCTTCACTCCCAAGTACTTCCCAACATCAGCAAGTGGTCTGGACCCAGGAGCTTAACCTCTTCTAGTTGCAAGAATCAGCTCCATGAAGGCCATGACTTTCAGTATGGTAAGTTCTGTTTCCCAAAACCTTGCTGTTTAAATATGTGTCAATATGCTGAAAAATATACAGGAAAACTCAGACATTAAATTAATAATTGGTATTGGAAATGTATGAAAAATAAATTAATTTTTGCTTGGGTATGTGCATACAACTGTAGGAGACTAGCCAAAGCAAAGTCTAAGATGTGGGCACAAAGGACCAACTCCAAGAACACCAATGGAGTTACATACCAGAATTGGAGTATGTGTTTGGGCTTGACTGTGTCAATGTGCCTCCTATTTTCTAAGAGCCTCCTTATATATTTTCTCATTTAATTTTCACATGCAATAAGTATTATTGTTTCCATTTTTACAGGTCAAACAGAAGTTCTGGTGAGTCAAAATAAAATTGACCCTGTCGATGATGGAGGTAGAGTTGGAAATCAGGTCTCTGTGATTTCTGATTCCAAAGGCAGGGAGGATAGTAAGAAACTGAAGTTGGGAAATCATAACCGGTGGTTTCTGGAGAAAAAGAGATGTTGGGAATTACTTAAGAATTAAAAAAAAATTTCAAGCAAAACAAAACAAAAATTTCCTCTGTTTATGTTATGTACATGAATTTCTATAACATCACATTCAGTGTTGTTACTTAACAACTGTTGCCCACAGCCTTATTTAGGGCACAGCTTTCTTTTTATCTCTCTGCTTACTGGAGAATCTAAGTTAATTTCTGTGACACCCAATTGACTTCTTGCTAGGAGACTCACATTTTTGGTAAGGGTAGAAATAAAAAATTACTTTGGGTTGTAGGATGCCTAAGAGAATTCATTGCCTGGTTTCTCACTCTCTTCATTTTTTGTTGAGATTCTTTGAACTTATTCTCTTTGGTTTGTCCTTCTTCTCTCCCACCCCTTAGGTCAGACTTCTCACTGAACATTCACAAGTTTATTTGGGTAGGTTTGTCTGAAGTCTTCTTACTTATAGCCTCAGGATGATTGTCTGGCTAATCAAATAATCTATTTTGATACTATTGTTAAGATGGTGAAACAATGCAAATATTCAAAAAATCAATTTCTTGGCTCTTAAACATTCTATTTATGTGATTACAGGGCTAGGTTGGCCACATTCTTAAATACGAGCACTGAACTGAATTATTTATATATATGTATGGTTTTGTGTGTATGTTATATATATATATATATGATGGTTAGAGTAAGTCTGTCAGGATACAGAGAATTCTATGCCAACAGTTTTATGACTTAATTTTGTTTATTCCTATAATTTCCAGGTTCGTGGACATATCGAGTGTCAGTTCCAATAGGAGAATCTTTCCATGATCGTTGAGCAATCTGACTCTGCCTATCGATCAAATTATTTCAACAACCAGAAATAACTAGAAACAATTTACTCTCTCAAATTCATCAATTATTGGAGAAAAGTAAAGGACTAATTCAAGAATCTGTGTCCATGGTTAAAAAAAAAAGAGATGAATCTTTATATCACTCAATGGGAACAGGATACTCTAAATGTTTTTTTTTGGTGTGTGTGTATGTTTTCTCCTCTTTGGAGTTATTTATAGGCCAAAGGGGAGGTGGACAGAACTTCTTTTGAAGTTAAACATATTGCTTGGATGAGCAGATATGTTGCATCAAATCAAAGTAGTAAAAAGACAAAATGCTTTATTAAATTTTCTTTATCACTCTATTGTGCTCCAATAGCATGATCTAATTAAAGACATAGTTGAACCTCTTTTCATCTGAAGAAGAGTTCAGAGGTTTTCATTATTAAAAGGTTTGCACAGAAACAAGTACATGGCTGTATTGCTTCCAAGTTTCCTGGTGATGCCTCCTTCCTGTTTTGCTCTAATTGTTATGGATGTCTTGGCTGCCACGTCTTGACTTGATACTAATTAGTCCTTATCATCTTCAAAGTACCTGTTCAGACACTCACATGATTAATATGCATAACACCACTCTGAGATAGGCACCGAGAGTGCTGTCTTTTCAAATACATGGAAATGAAACATAATAATTTAAAGTTGTGTTTGCTTGAATGCTAGTGATGGGCACTTGGCTCTCTTTAGTTCTAGGCTTCCAAATGTCTAAGTTGGCACAGTGCCTTCTCCCCCTTCCCCGCACTCCCCTTTCAGATGTTGCAAATTCATTTGCAAGAACAGGAGGGTTGTTCAAGGGACCAGAGGAATTACCACCACAACCTGCAAACAATGTACACAATCTAGGGAGAACCTGGCTAATGGCTCCCTCATTTGGCTCTTTAATAAACACTCATGTGGTATTGAATTGTGTTTCAATTTAATTTCAGATTGCCTTTCTTCTTTCTTTTCTTTTTTTTTGGGGGGGGGGCATCACTGCCTGGGAGGCTCAGCCTTGCTCCTGGAGAGCTGCTGTTGGATTTGAACCACCAAGCCAGTGGACTGCAGTCCCACACTCAACCACTATGCCACTGGGGCTCAGCCCTTCTTCCTTCCTTCCTTCCTTACTTTTTTCTTTCTTTCTTTCAGTTTTATTGACGCATAGTCCACAGCATACACTTCAATCATATTATGAAGAATTGTACAATCATTACCACAATTAATTTCAGAGCATTTTTTCTCCACCCCGTCTTTCCCCCCATGGTTACATCACCTTTAAAATGGGTTGTGTAATCCACTTCCTGTCTTCATTGTTTTCTTTCCAAGTCCCCTCAAGCCCTCAACTTTCCCCATACACACCCCTACATCCCTTATAAATCCTTGCATCAGTTCTTATTTCTATGACTGACATTTTGGTTTGCGTTGAACTTCACTCAGATTAAATTAAATTAGGGGTCAAAAATAAGAGCTGTATTTATAGATCTTGTTTGGTCAGCCCAATTGTTATCTCTGAGTATTTGTCTACAAAATCAAACTAAAAAAAGTGTTGCCAAGTTGCCTCTCATTCATGGAAACCCCATATGTCAGAATAGAAATGTGTTCTGAATGGTTTCCAATGGTTTGTTTTTGGAAGTAAATTGCCTGGCATTGCTTCTGGGGTATTTATGGGTGGACTCCAAACTCTAGCTATTTGGTTAACAACTAAGCACATGAACTGTTTGTATACCCCGTGACTGACTCCTTTTTTTTTAACATTACAAAATGAATTCTTTTGGTACAATAGTTGAGGTTAGCAGCTAACCCATACATGGGGGTTCAAACCCACCTAGTGATTCTTTGAAAGACTTGGCATCTCTTTCTGCAAAGATTACAGCCAAGAAAACCCCATAAGTCAATTCTACTTTGTCACTTGAGGGCAATATGAAAAGTGACTCGAGGAAATCTAATAGCAGCAACACCATATATTTTATATTAAATTTGCAGTTCTTGAGGTAAAGTTCGTGCTTCTGAGTTCGTCATGGACCAAGTTACCTTGTGGTACAGTGGAATTATTTGACTCTTCTACTTACAGTCTTTGGAACTTTTATCAAACGACTGGTTGAGAGCATGCAAGTAATAGGTAGTAAACTAACCTGGAGATTGGTCAGTTTTGTTACTTCACTGGGTATAAAGTGAACCATCTCAGCAGTAGCCTGGGGGCATCCTGGGACCATCAAGAAAGAATTGTGAGTTCTATGCAAACCCTCCATTGTTCAGGGAGCTATGGTTTTGGCGGTGGGAAGCAGCAGCAGTGAGAACAGGAGACAAGGCTGTGCACTTCCCAGCTCATGGAATGAAAATCTTCAGGTAGGAGACTAGCTTGCAGCCTGGGATGCTATTTTCCCATTAATCAGTGGTAAAGGACTCCTTAAAAATTATTAATCATGGGCTGAGCCCCAGTAGCATAGTGGTTGTGCACGGGACTGCGGCCCAGTGGGATGGAGGTTCGACTCCAGCTCCACGGAGCAAAGGCTGGGCCTCCTATTCCCACCGCCTCAGGGCAGTGATGCCCCCCCAAAAAACAAAAATTATTAATCATTTTATTGAGAGCTCTTTATTGAGATATAACATTACTTATTTCAATCACATCAAGGAGTAATGTACAATTGCTACCGCAATCAGTTTCAAACCATTTTTTTCTTCTTAAACTCCTTGGTATCACCCTTTAACCATTTCCACTCTTACCCTACCCTCCAGGAACCATTATTATTATTTTTTCCTATTATATATATGTATACATATTTTGCCATATTTTACACAATCCAATATATCCATTCACATACAATTTTGTTGTAAGACCACATTGAGTAGGATTATACTATTCCCACTTCCCCACTCTCTTTCCACACCCTCAGGGAACCATTACTCTTGCTACTGTTTCTGAAAGGTTATCTATCTTGGTTTTCATGTACCGGATGACCTTAAATAAACAAATGTACACACACAAGCTTATTATGATTAATGATATAAAAAGGATCAAAACAGGGCTGAGCCCCGGTGGCGTAGTGGTTGTGCGCAGGACTGCGGCCCACTGGGTTGGAGGTTCAAATCCAGCAGCTAGGCTGGGCCTCCGAGTCCCACCACCAAAGGGCAGTGATGCTCCCCCCACCCCCACAAAAAGGATCAAAACCAAAATGGTAAGGGGAAGAAATATTGAAAAACTAGAGGACAGTTAAGTGGTTCATCACTGTTATACCACACCTTAGTTTTATCATCCCTTCCCTGTGGCCCTTCTGAGAAGGGCCATCCAATTATCTTACAGATGGTTTTGGGATCGCCACTATGATCATGCTCTTTAACATTGATTTTGGTTGCTTATTTTTGAACTTTTGATACCTCTTCCCATGTATACCTCATGATCGCACAGGCTGGTGTGCTTCTTCCATGCGGGCTTTGTTGCGTCCCTGGTAGGTGGCCGCTTGTTTAACTACAAGCCTTTAAAACACCATATCTTTTAATAGCCAGGCACCATTAGATTTCTTCACCATATTTGATTATGCACTGTATCAGTCCCGGTAAACTTGAGAAACAAATTCATGGACACACATATAGATATAAGGGTATGGTTTATATATATATATATGAGGAATAGGACATTAAGAAAGCATCCCGGGCTGAGCCCTGGTGGTGTAATGGTTGAGTGCGGAACTGCGGCCCATGGGCATGGTGGTTCAAATCCAGCGGCGGCTCTCAGGAGCAGAACTGGGTAGCGTCCACGACTACCAGAGGCAGTGATGTCCACAAAAAAAAAAAAAAAAAAGAAAGAAAGCATCCCAACCCAGTCCAGTACAAAGTCATAAGTTTGGTATTAGCCCATGCGCCCGATACCAGTCTATAATATCTTCTTCCGACTCCCAAAGTCACAGATCAGTGGGTACAGAGTCCTGGCACCAGCAGGGGTCTCCCCATGGCTCCTCGCTTCCAGGGCTCAGGGTCCATCAACAGCATCCAGTGGTGGTAGAAGCAACTCAGTGCTGGCAGGGGTCTTCAGCTGGCTTCTCCAACTTCAGAGATTTGGTTCCATCAGGGCAAGTCTGTGTGGCTTCTCCTCTGGCTCCCCTAGCTCCTGGGACACTGTCTTGTCTGTAGTTCATTGTCTCTGAGACTAACTCCCAACAACCGGGGAGATAGCTTCTCATCTTCACAAGGGAAATATCGTGAGATTACCCAGAAGTCTCAGGAGAAAGTCATGTCCACACGGAGGCCTCATTGGCTACTCACTGGCTATCTCCAGATTAACAGGCTAGATTTCACCCCTACATCTCAATCATGAAATTAACAGATGAACATGACCACCACATGCACCCATTTTGTCTTCAGTGATCGTGTCCTGAAGGTGAATATCATACAATACTACATGATTAGAACAAAATGTTCTTGTACTGAGGTAATGTGAAAGAAGAAACCTATAGACGACCTGCTTCCTTGTTGCACTTGTTCATATAAGTATAAAGACATATAAACAAATACACATGTATTTATATATTATATATGATATTCATATAATGTATATACAATTAGATAAATATTTTCCCATTCTTTCCTCTTTTCTGTTTTTTCCTTAAAGGAATCTTTTAATACTAATTTGAGCAGGGCAGGAAAGAAGGGACAGCATGGCTGAAACTGAGACCTGAGAGGACCTGAGAGTGACATGCCTAGAGGCTTGTCTGAAAAAAAAATTTCCATCGGTAGACGAGTGGATCAGTAAATTCTGGCACATACACACAATGGAGTACTACGCATCACTAAAAAGCACTGGTAAGCACGTGAAACATGTCTTTTCTTGGGAAGAGTTGAAGGAAATTATGCTAAGTGAAGTCAGCCAACCACAAAGGGAGAAATGCAGCATGAGTCCCCTGAGGTAAATGTGATCAGCATGGTAGGTATAAAAGAGAAGACACCTGTATCATAACATTTGGGTTGAGATACAGGGAATTGGGAGGAGGTTGGATGAAACCCTAGGAGGTACATGCTGGTCCAACACAATAATTGGAAAAGAAGGAAGGAGAGGGGAGAAAAGGGGATGTTGGAAGTGAAATGATGATGAAGAACCAGGGCACTAATCCACCCAGGGGGAGAGTACAGGTCTTGTCTCCACAGAATCTGGAGTGGGCATTCAGACCCTACCATGAAACTCCGAACTATGAAGACATCATGGCCACATGGAAGGGTGCACGAAAAAAGAGTGCAAAAGGGTTGGCCTCAGCCTGAGTCAAACTGACTCCCTCCCTGGAAGTGGGTGTGGTGGAGAACAGAACTGAACCTACACGTTGGGGAGAGAGGCCAACATGCCACACTCACACAGAGGCAGGCCAGAAGGGAGCAAGAGAAAGACTGAACCCCACGCTGGCACACCAGGCTCTGAGAATAATGCCCATGCAGGGAGTTAATGGGACACAGAGGGGACTGGGCAACTGACAACAGCATGTGTCACACTGCTCCCTTCCTGGAGCAGACTGCGGCAGAGGACATTTCTGGGGTCACATGGTGGGGAAGCAGCATGGTCTGAACCCCTCAAAATGGAGCAAATAAAGAAGGGGGCATATCTGAATAAACAATCTGGAGGAGAAAACAACAGGTGGGGCATGAGAGATGGGAAGGAAGGGGAAAGGAAGTGGTGTTAACAAACCCAGGGATAAGGGAAAAACAAGTGATTCAAATGGGTGATGAGTAGGGTATAAGAGGCCTGGTAGGGTTTGAGCAAGGGTAATGTAACCAAGAGGAAATACTGAAACCCAACAAAGGCTGAGCATGATAGTGGGACAAGAGGAAAATAAAAGAAAATAGAGGAAGTAAGTAGAAGGTAAAGGGCATTTATAGAGGTCTAGATACAGGTACATATATACTTATTTGTGATGATGAGGAAGTAGATTT
>PVJH01008900.1:0-48663 GCA_004026705.1 Nesogale talazaci | reverse complement strand
TGGGCAACTGAATATCCCCTTACAGAAGGGTCACAGGGAGGAAATGAGCCAGTCGGGTTACAGTGTAGCAATGATGAAACACACAACTTTCCTAGTTCTTAAATGCTTCGCCCCCCCCCCCCACTATCATTATCCTAATTTTATCTTATAAATCCGAATCCGGCTAGACCAGAGGATATAAAATGATACAAATAGGAAATGGAAACACAGGGAATCCTGGATAGATGATCTCTTTAGGGCCAGTGGTGATACTGGGAGGGTGGAGGGAAGGTGGGGTAGAAAGGGGGAACCAATTCTAAGGATCTACATATAACCTTCTCTCCAGGGGATGGACAACAGAAAAGTGGGTGAATGATACATTGTACAGTGTAAGATATGACAAAGTAATAATAATTTATAGATTATCAAGGGTTCATGAGGGAGGGGGGAGGAGAGGGGAAAGGGAAAAATGAGGAACTGATACCATGGCTGAAGTAGAAAACAAATGTTTTGAGAATGATGATGGCAACAAATGTACAAATGGGCTTGACATAATGGATGTTTGTATGGATTGTGATAAGAGCTGTACAAGCCCCCAGTTAAATGATTTAAATAAAAAGAAAAAAGGCACTTTAGATAAAATAACCTGTTAACTTTCAGAATAAACTCTCTAATTGTGAGTGTTGTTTGTGAATTTTGTATGGACATTCAATGATTTACTAAACCCAGAAGAGAAGTAAAGTGCTGTGGGAGAGAAAGTCAGAATTGATGTTTGGTGCCATTGAATTCCAACACATACCAACCTTATATACAGCAGAACGAAACACTGCCCAGTCCAGTGCCACTGCATGATTGTTCCTATGCCTGAGTCCATTGTTTAGCCACACTGCCAATCCATCTCCTTAAAGGGCTTCCTCTTTTCCACTGCCCCTCTACTTTACCAAAAATGATGTCTTTCTCTTGGGACTGGTCTCTCCTGACAACATGTCCAAAATATGTAAGAGGATATCACCATCCTTGCCTCTCACGCACAGTCTGGTCATATTTCTTTCAAAACAGAGTTGTTTGTCCTTTTGGCAGTCCATGTTACTTTTAATATTCTTCTCCAGCACCACAATTATTTATTTATTCTTATTATATTTATTTATTATTCTGGTGGTCATGGGAGATACCCAGCTCCTGAGAACCGCCGCTGGATTTGAACTGCCAAGTCCACAGGCTGCAGTCCGGCACTCAACCACTTACACCACTGGGGCTCAGACTCCAGCATCACAATTAAATGCAAAAATTCTTCTCTACTTTTTAAATTCAATGTCCAATTTTCACATGTATATTATACAATGGGGAACATCATGGCCTGGGTGAGGTGCACCTTAGTCTCCATAGTAACATCCTGGATTATCCATACTTTAAAGAGGTCTTTTGAAGAAGATTTACCTAATGAAGCTCACCTTTGATCACTTGACATCTGCTTCCATGAACATTGATTGGGCCCTGAGCAAGACAAACTCTTTGACAACATCAATCTTTCCCCCATTTATCATGCTGTTATCTACTTGTCCAGTTGTGAGGATTTTAGTCTTCTTTAAATTGAGTTGTAATCATACTGAAGACTGATCTTCATCAGAAAGTGCTTCAAATCCTCCTTGATTTCAGGATGCAAAGTTGTGCTATCTGCTTATAGCAGCTTGTTAATAACCCTACTTCAATCCTGATGATCATTCTTCATATAAGCCAGCTTCTCCATGATTTGCTTAGCATTTCATTGAATAATTATGGTAAGAGGATACAACCATGTCACATACTTTTCCTGATTTTAAACCATGCAGCATGCTGTTCACATAATTGCCTCTTGATCAATGTACAAGTTCCACTTGACCATAATTCAAGTGTTTTGAGATTCTCATTCTTCTCAAAGATATCCATAGTTTCTTAAGATCCACACAATCAAATGCCTTGGCATAGTCAATAAAACATAACTAAAATCTTTCTAGTATTCTCTGCTTTCAAGCAAAACCCATCTGATATCAGCAATGATGTCCCTTGTTTCAAGTCCTCTTCTGAATCCTGCCTTAACATCTGGCAGCTCCTTGTCTATGTACTGCTGCAGCCATTATTGGATGATCTTCAGCAAAATTTTACTTATATATGATATCAGTGATATAGTACTCTAGTATAAGCATTCAGTTAGGTCACTTTTTTTTGGAAGGGTTACAAAAGTGGATTTCTCCCAGTAAGTTAGCCAAGTATCTATCTATCTTCTAAATTTCATGGCAAAGATAAGTTAGTGCTTCCGTTGCCTCATCAGATTGTTGAAACATTTCAACTGAAATCCCATAAATTTTGGGGAGCTTTGTTTTTGGCTAATTTTTCCAATGTAGCTTGAATTTTTTCCTTAGACACCATTGGTCCTTGCTCATATGTTGTCTCCTGAAATGGTAGAATGTGGACTAGTCTTTTTGGTACAATGACTGTGTATTCTTTCCATATTCTTTTGATACTTCCTTGAATCATTCAATACTTGAACTCTAGCCTTGAATTGCTCAAAGTGAGTTATTTCAGTTGAAGATATGCTGAGCACATTCTTCCCTTCTGCTGTTCTATTCTAGGTCTTTGTCAGAAGAGGGTGAAGAAAGAGGATGAAGACATGGGCACCACCCTTGGGCAGATGTGGAATTGCATTCATCCTGCAGTGATGTTGGAGATGAGCTATGTCATGCCCTTATGTTCTCTATTGATCTTGAAAGAGTGGATCTGGTGTCATTGAGCTACCCATTTAACTATGAAGGTATTTTAAGTATGTTTAACTAAATAGAAAAGGGGAAGAATATCTTATTTTCACACACCAAGGTTAATTGGTAGATTGTCAAAATTGGTAAATTATTGAATACAGTTGACATCATCTTGCCCCTTTCCTAAAATACGTTTTCCTTTTGCTCTGACATTTTTTCTTTTATTGTTTTCTCAGAGGAAAGTAATCAGATAAATGAATCCACATCAAACTGTAAGTGAATGACAGACACTGAACTCAGAGACTCTTTGGTTGCCCGGTGGGTTATTAACCAAAAGGCAGATGGTGAAAGTTGAGGCTTTCTACTCCTGTAAAGATTTACAGCTTCAGAAACCCACAGGGCCAGTACTAGTCTGTCCGTTAGAGTCACTCTGCGTCTGAATTGACTGGATGGGAATGAGTTAGCTTTGAAAGTTATAGGCTCCCACTCACTGTTTTGTTCTACTGTCATGGCTTGCACGCTGCTGTGATACTGGAAGTTGGGCCAAGAGGACTTCAAAGACCAGCAGGGTCACCATGCTGGAGAGGTTTCAGCAGAGATTCCAGACTATGACAAACAAAGAGTGACTTGGTGATATACTTCCTAAAGCATTAGCCAATGTAAACCTTCTGCATTGCAGTGTGACACTGTCTGCTATAGTATCCAAAAGATCATGTCCTCAAGTGGGAAGGCACTAAATACATGGGTAAAAAAGACCTGCTCCTTCAAGTAGCATGGGCCTCAATGGCGTGGGCGAAATAACACTTTCTAGACTTTCATTTGCTGATGTGGCATGACTCAAAAGGAGAAGAAACAGCTGAAATCATGTACTAATTATCTGATATGGAATGTGTAAATAGTGAATTTAGATAAATTGGGTGTTGTAAAAAAACAAAGATGAAATGGAACACATAAAGATTGACATCATAGCTGTTAGTGAGTTGCAACTAATTGGTATTAGTCATTTTGAATCAGATAGACACATGGTCTACTATGCTGGGAATGACAGAGGAGGAAGCATATACTCATCATAAAAAGAACATTTCAAGATTTATTCTAAAGTACAGCATTGCCAGTGATAGGTTGATATTCGTATGCCTACAGCAAAAAAATAGTTGACGCAACTATGATCAACATTTAGTTTTCAACTAGTATTGCCAAAGATGAAGAAGCTGATGCCATATCAACTTCTGCAGTATGAAAGTAATTAAACACACAATTGAGATGCATTGATAATAACTAGTGATTAAAATGTAAAAGTTGCAAGCAAATAAGAAGGATATGCAGTTAGAAAATAAGCCAGCGATGATAGATATAACAATAGAGATAACCTGATAAAGTTTTGTAAGACCAAACAGTTATGCACTGTTGTTACTTTTTTCAACAACATAGATGATGATTAAATATATGGACTTCATTCTGTGGAATACACAGGAATAAGCTGATGACATCTGTAGACAAGATGATGGTGAAGTCCAAATATCATCAGTCAGAATAAGAACTGTGACTAATGGGGGCAAAATTGACTATTCATTTCTCACATGCAAGTTGAAGTTGATTTGAAAAAATAGTAAAACAAGTCCATAGGAGTCAAAGTACAACTTTGAATATATCCTACCTGACTCTAGTGACCATGTCAAGGACAGACTGGTTTACAAAGGAAGACAAGGCAAACTGTAGAGTGACGTCAGTGAGATGCATTGGCCCCGTGGCTGCATTAATGGATTCAGAGGAGCAGTTTTGAGGATGACACAGGACGGTGCAGTGTTTTGTTTAGGGTCACAATGGGTTGCAGTGGACTGGATGGCACCTAAAAGACGCCACCATAGCACGATACACCCTAATGAAAAGATCATGGAAGAAGATATAGGTGCTATGTCAAGTAATGGAAGAAAGGAGATGGTGCCTGGATATGAAAAAAGAACACTCTCAGGGTCTTAAAAGCTTGTCTTCACATAAGCATCCTTCTAAGTGAGGCAGCACCTAGGTCCACATGGAAGATGTATACCAGCCTGTGTGGACCAAGGATAATAAATAATAAAACCTAAATCCAAAAGGAGGGATTGGTGTCAGAACTCAGCTTGTGAAAATCCAATTGGCAGAAGACTATGGAGGACAAATCCATTTGCAGTGTCCCTAAATGGACTAAACCTCTGGTGAGTCCCCTCTGACTAGTCGAGGAATGAGAACAGCCTTGCCATTAGAAAGAAAGTATTGTAATCTTGGGTATGGTAGATATAATTAGGTTAAAAATGTAATACGTGACCATTTGACCGATTTTATATTTCTAGTTTTTAAATATTCCCTGCTTTCTTTTTTTCTGGTTTATTTGGATATTATCAATCCTTTAATTTTTCAATCTTATGTATGTTTTCCAGTATGAAATCCAGGAGAGTTAACTCTATTGAGACAGTAAGTGGACTGATGATCTATTGGGGATTCAGGAGGGGAGGTTACTAGGAAGTAGATTCATTTAATAACAAAGGAAGGAAAAGAAAGGAAGGAAGGAAATGGTCTAGAACAGATTACAATGAGGATTATACAACTCCTTTTTATATGACTGAACAATGGAAGTGCATGGTATGTGAGTTATCTCAATTAAATGGGTATAAAAAAGGAACATCATATATGAAGAAAACAATAGATCATTAAAAAGGCAAAAAAGAAAGAAAGAAAAGACCCAAAAGAATATTCAAAGGAACTCTGGAACTTGCTCTTTAATTCTGAGTCGCTAAAATTAACTGAAGACGTGATAAAGTCAAAAAGCTGAATGGAAGATTTCAAATAACACTAGGACAAAGTAAAGTACTGTGATGAAACATGCAAATACATGGAGTTAGAAAACTAAAAGGAAAGAACATGGTTGGCCCATCTCAAGCTGAAAGAACTGAAAAACAAGACAAAATATAACACAAAACACACCTGGAGGTCAACTCTCGAAGGAGTCAATGTCTAAAACAGTGCAGGAGGCATGAAGCACTAAAAGGGGACAGAGGGAATGCCAGTGTTATTATACCAAAAGCCAGTTAGTTAATTTTCAACCTTTTCAGAGGGTAGTATATGATCAAGACAAGATGGTGTGGTAGTCAGAGGATTTCATGTCAAGTAGACATTCCTCCCTAGGGTTGGTGTAAACTTGTCATTCAGTCACAGTCTGGTGCCAGGTCCTTGAGGAGTGTGTGTGTCCTTTGTATAAGCTGGGACTCTCCGTCTCACCCTTAGTCTTCCTTCTGGCCGGCCACCCTGAGAACTTCTGGAGCTCTGCTATATTTCTTCTGATTTTGGATTGGTAGGATTCGGCACACAGTGGCCTGTGATCCTCTTGTATCCAGCATCATTGTATGTGGTTACATGAGTCTAAATAGGGACTTATGGATCTGACTTGGACTAGGTTGGGATGCTTTCTTGATATATAAGTATTGCTTGATATCAAACTCTTTCTTACATATCTATAAGTGTCACTTGATTTGTTTCTCTAGTCAACCTGATCTTACACAGTTGGTGTTGAGGGAAGACTTCTAAGCAGCAGCTCTGAGGAAATTGGCAGAAAGAAAGGCTCAACGAATTTACAGAAAATTAACTGAGATGTTTCAATAAGTAAATGCAATGCTGACAGTGCTCACTTTTCTACACCAAAACATTTGGAAGACAGCCATACCTGAAAGACATGCATATTCATACAAATCTGTAAATGGTGATCCAATGGAATGTAGAAACCAATAAACAAGACCATTAACAGCACATGCAAAAAAAAAAAAAAAAGGCTACTGGAGAGAATTCCAAAATGGTTGCAGCAGTGCATCAAGAGGAAAGTGCCAGAAATTCAAGCCAGATTCAGAAGATTTGGAATGGACATCAGTGCTGGTGTTGGGTGGATCTTTACTGTCTTTGACTGATTGAAAAGGCATCGGACTCTGTGGATGATAACAAGTTATAGATGCCATTGCGAAGAACAAGAATTCCAGAACACTTAATTGTGCTCAGGTGGAATCTACACAGAGACTAAGAGGTAATTATTTGAGCACAACAAAGGGATACCACAAGGTTTAAATCCAGAAAAGATATATGTTAGATTTGTATCTGTTCACCATGCTTGTTCAGTCTGTATACTGAGCAAATAATTTGAACAGACTACATGATGCATGTGGCAGTAGGACTGGAGGAAGATTCACTTATAATTTGCAATATGTAGATGACAAACTCTTGCTTGATGAAAGCTAAGAGGCTGTGAAAAACTTCTTTATGAATATAAAGACTACATACATAGTTCTTAGTATAGATTAAACCTCAGACATAACTGGACTAACAAACTAATAAAGAACACTATGATAAGCAGCAAAAGCATGGAAGATGTTAAAGATTTAATTATACTTGAGTCTACACTTACCTCCTAGGGAAGTAAAAATTGAGACATTAATTATGCCCTCTGTTTGGAAATCTGCTGCACAAGACCTTCTTAAAGTTTTCAAAGCAAAGATGTCACTTTGCAGACCAAGTCTCCTTGATCCTAGTCGTGGTATTTGCATTCACCTCATATGCATCCCAATGCTGGACAATGAATAAGGAATAGTGAAGAAGAATGCACAAAGGATATTGATTATATCATGGGCTGCCAAAGGAACTGACAACTTTGCTTTGAAAAAAGCATAAAATCCTGAGAATCCTTAGATCCTGAATGGCCAGACTTTGTCTCATGTACTTTGGACATGTTACAAGAATGGATCAACCCTGTGAGATCTGTCATGCTTGGTAAAGTAGGCAGAAAAAAAGAGAAGATTCTCTGTGAGATGGCTTGGCCTTGATTGTGAAGATAGAATTGTTTGTCCTGTTGAAAGTAGAAACCCTATCAAGTAGATCAAGACTCTGTAGCATCTGACAGCAATACTGGTCCTTTAAAAAGAATGGCGATCACCATTCTTCAAATCACCATTTTTTTAAAACACCATAACAACAATACTGGTTTTTTAGGAAGGACAGTGATAACTATGCTTAATCTCCAGGATCTACCAAGCCAAGCTAGTGAAGCTGTTCCCCATCTTCCCCATTGTTAGATTATTAGTGGTGTCTCTCAAAGCATATTATCTATATATCCATCTGTCATCTATTTTTCTTTAATGTGGCTGTCTACAAGACAAGGAGTTCTGTTTTTACAGTGGGCTACTTGGCTACTAACTTAACGGTTGGCAGTTCAGATCGACCAGCAGCTTCATAGGAGAAAGATGGGGGAGTTGGTTTCTGTGGAAATGTTTGGGAACAGGTCCACTCGGTGTTAGAGGGTAGCTGTGAGGCAGAATCTACTTAATGATGGTGATATTTTTTGACATAATATGAGAAACAGCCTCCACAAAGATCAGTTTCTTCTAAATTCAGATTTCTGTGTCAGAATCTAGAAAATGGACCAGAAATCAGCAAGTCAGTGTTAAAGAGTAAATATAAAGCATTGCTTATTTACTCAGTCTTCTCTCTACAGATCCTAATCCCTCAACCAAGATACCCCATGAGAGGAGAACCTTTGGGGAACACAGAAAACTCTGCGGACTCCCTTATACTTTATTTACATTATGAATTTGAGTCCAACCTGCCTCACTAGGGAAATTTTGGAAGCAGAGTGTGTGGAGCTTTCTACTCACGAGGGACGGTCTCAGGCAGAGGAGCTGTTGGGGTAACAGCAGCTATTAGGGAAAGGTGAGAGTTGAAGTCGGACTCTCCCTCTCACTGTGTGCCTCACAGTTTCACTTCCCCTGGCCTCTGACTCCCCCTGTGTTCTCAAAGTTTCTACCTTACCCCCCACCCCCACCCTCTTCCAACTCACTGTCATCCAGTAGGTTCGGACTCACAGGGACCCTCAAGGAGAGGGTAGAACTACCCCTGGGGATTTGAGACTGTCACACTTCACAGAGTAGAAAGCCTCCTCTTTTTCCAATCTCAAAGGCCCAGGCAGGGGAATAGCAAGCCGCTTTCTGGGGCATGTGTATTTCAGTAAATGCCCTTGACCTTCCATTTTTAATTTTTATAGGTCTTTAGCTTTGTGTTGACAACAATTTGTGATAAAGGTTAAATTAAAGTTTATTTTGCTTTCAGGGACACTTTCCCAACTAATTTGAACTTCGGTCTCTCGTTGGAGAAATATTTATAAAGAAATTGCCTGGTATAAATGCCATGTCATTCAACTATGTAAACAGCAGCCAAGATGTTCAATTGAAAATAAAACACTGGGAAAATGTAACCAGCAGTTTTGTTTCATTTGCTCTGAACGCAGGTTTCAATGGAGCAAGTGAATGCAGCAATCACTGGAGGTATGAATTTGTAGCAGGGTCCAATAATGCGTGGGTATCTGGAAACCTTTTTTCGGGTAATTATTGTACTCTTTTTATCAGAAAGATTGGTTGTCAGAAGTCCCGGACTGAATGCGACAATATACAATTCGCCAGACCCTCAGGGACTTGGTTCCTTGACTCACTAACGTAGTCCTTGGCTATAACTTAGATATCTCTCTAGTTTGCATTCATTCTTTCAGTCCACTTGGAGTCCATTTGGCACGCCAGGGCAGCACATTATTAATGATTTGACTTGTGCATACTATTCGTGGAGGGGTACCTGGATGCTGCACATTTACATCCAGAACAACACCCTCGCGAGCCAAATTTTGACAAGGTTACTTGGTTATGGAATAAAGAATGTACGATTAGTTTAGGGACTGTTTTCTAATTGTATTTCTGATAGTGGAAGGGACCCTTTATTCCAGATACATGGAATACGGGATGAAAGAATAAAATTTGGTCTAAACGTATGTGTAGATGGAGAATTATTGTAATGATCCTAACTGATTACATAGTTTACATTAATTAACCATAGAACTTTCATTATCTTTTTTTGTAGAACAATATTCAGAGGAATTAAAAGTTAGTTACAAAGTGCAAAAACTCTGGAGTCAGGCTTCTTAGGTATAATACGAAATCTTGGAGAAGTTATTTAATTATCCTTCACTTAAGTGTTTTCTTTTTTTAAAATGTAAAATGGGTATAAGGATAATACCTAGCTCATTGGGCTGCCATGACGATTATGTGAGATTCTATTCAAAAAGTGATGAGAATCGTGGTCAGCACAGTTAGTGCTATACAAATATGAATTATTCATTTAGCTAATAAGCATTTACAGATCTTATCTTATTCATAGTTATTATTATATGCTATATTTCTATATTGGTACGTGAAACAAAATTATTTGAGAGTTACATCTAATTAGAGTTCTCATTGCTTCATTCCTTGCAGTGAGGACCACTTTTAAAAGAGTTAGAATCTGATGAAAATATGTTCAGATCTGGCAAAATTCAAAACACTTTCTTTTGTGTGTGTGTGCTTAAAGCGTAGCATGTAGACTGTAGCAAGCAAATATGCAATAAAGTATTGTTTTTACCTTGCAAAATGTTGACCTTCATTTATCCTTATCTTGTAAAAATATCCCAGAGTAAAGTACCATTTTGAATGACATATTTACCATCATTTAGTGAAATGTTTATGTGCAAATAACATTTTAGGGGGGAAAAGCAACAAATTAGAAGCTGGCCCAAATCATGCTAAAGTCAAAACATGAAAATATCCAAGCTAAGGCACCAAATTTTGTCACCTCACTTGAAAATATTCTAGTGTTTTCAAATGGCCGACTCGTTTTCTGGCATCATATGAATGATCTCAGGGTAGACTCTGACTCTCTATGACAATTACCTCTCTCTCTACAATTGGCCAAGCAGAACCTAGGAGCCCTTTTATAACTTTATTTGGTGCAGTAAAGACGTTGGCATTTTATTTCCAAGCCATTTCATTTCTGAAGCTCAAAATGGATTTTGTCAGAAGAAATAAATATTCCCCAAATTCAAAAGCTTTGCCAGTGCAGTTGTAGTAGACCTTTGCTCTGTGTGTGTGTGTGTTTGTGTGTATGTTCATTCCATTATCCTCCTTTCTCATAAGATCTGGGCATCCTTTTGGGGTTGCTTTGCGGTTTGCAGTTCTGGGGAGCAGGAGCAGTCCCGCAATTGTCTATAGGGGTCAGTCTCTTTCTCTCCTTCACCCAACCCAGCCCCTGAGGTCGCCATGACATGTAGGTTTACTTGGGGGCAGTCAGCTATTGCCTGCTGGGGCTTTGAATCTTGAGGAAGTGAGTGAGGAGGGTAGAGATGGCTGACGTCAGATTCCCGTTGGATGCTCTTGCCCGGTCTTCACGCTCTCTTTCTGCTCCCTTGCCCCTGCCGTCCTCCTGGATTGTTGACAATTTCCCAGCATGTCTTCAACCTCTGACCAACCTTGTAAGCCTCTCAGATTTCCATTCACTCTCCATCCCCACCTCTTATTTCTTATGATAGGGACAGTAGACTTCTATTTCTTGCATATAAGTGTTTTCATCGACACACTTTTTCCAAAGCCAAAATAAATGCTTTCTTCCATCCCCAAAGCAAAACAAACAAACAAACAAAAAAACCCCAAAAAAACAAAACCCCAACCAACTAACAGTTTACATTGTATTATGTGGGATGGTCGATTTTACATGTCAACTTGTCTAGGTTATCATTCCCAGTAGTTTAGCCAAATACTAGACTAGCTAATGCAATGTAATCCTCTTTGGCAATGCAATTTAATGTAATCAATTGATCAGACAATTGAAGAAGTTTCTTTTGGGTATGATTTACCTTCAGACTCTGAGTAGATATTTTGACAGAATTCCCCTCTCTGTCTCTCTGGACTGCAATCTTTTGGTTGTCTGATTTATGGGCTTGGAACTTTCCACTGCTCAATAGTAGTCTTGAACCTGTCCTCTGACCTACAAATGTTATATTTTCCATCTCCCACAAATTTATGAGTCAATCTCTTAAATTTCTCTCTCACAATAGCTCTCTCTCTCTCTGTGTCTGTCTCTAGTCCTATCTTTCTATCTATCAATCATTTATCTATCTATTCTCCTTAGTTCTATTTAGCCAAAGGTAACGACTCGCTCTTAAAAATGTTTTATTTGCAATTAATATCTACTGTACAATAGGAGCAATGATATTTTAATGTAAGATTAGTTTACCACGTGCATTTTGTCTTGGCAGCCATCTCTAGTCAAATATTGATCATATGCACTGTAGTTTGGTTTTGCATTTCAGCATTTTTGTTACTATTTTGAAGTTTGATTTTGACATTCTTGCAAGGTGCTATCCTTTGTTTTAGGAGAATGGAAAGAGGCAGATTAACAGATGTGCAATGGGTTTTTGTGATTTTCAGAAGTGGAAAGTTTGCATTAGTGTTATTAACTGAGATATTGTAGATGGTTTTACATGTCAAGAACAATTAGCACATGCACTATGTGTCAGATTACTAGTGTCAAGGAAGTTTTGTCTGCGCAAACGCTGAAGCAAAGCCTCCAGGAAAGTTCAAGGTCCCTGTTCTATCATTAATTTAGGAAGCTAATGTGCCTTTTTTGATTGACTATAAACTTTGACTCACAGAACTCTTTTCACAAAGGTGAAAATAAACATTAGTAAGAGATAAATTGTTTTTCTTAGAACTTTTTAGATCTTTGGTCTGAATCATTTATCAGAAGATTTCTTAAAACTAAATCAATACTGGCTTAAGGTTAACACAGGAGAAAGCAAAATTAAAAAGTGATCACTCAGTGGACATTTTCTCTAAAATATACCACAGAAGAAAGTCTACCTATTTAGGCTATTGCCCAGAAGAATGATAAATTTGATATTTGATATGTGAAGGCATTTAAGAATGACATAAGGGTTTCAATGTGAGGAGCAATTAGATGATTAAAATGAATTTATGAGCCATCCTGATGATGGCACATCATAAAAAAATGAAGCAGGCAGGTGAGATTCACATGCACACAGTACGTAAAAGAGATGACTAAGAACGTCGTGTGGCACACAGGTCTGTCTCAAGGACATGTGAATGAAGATATGCAGTCATTAACCTGGCACTTTGCTCCAGTTGCTCCACTTACCTGCTCACTTTCCTCAAAGTGTAAAGGCAAGACCAGAAAGTACAGGAGCTCCAGGTTCCTCTCAGCTCTGAAATCCCATGCTCCTAAAGTTGCAACGTTCAATTTCTGAGTACTTGTTTGGTGATGTTTTTCTTCTATCAGGAAAAAAGAGAAACAGAAAAAATAAGATATCAAAGCAGATAGTTTAATACATAGGTCCACAAACTTAGTTGGTTGCTCCCTTTTCAGAAAAAAAAACTACTCAGTATTTGTCTGGCAATTCAAGAAATTTGTGCTATAGCTTGCAGTCCAGGATAAAGTAGAGGTATCTGCTTTGGAAGTTCCTCCCCCTAATCCAGCATGACCAGGGGTTTGTATCACCCATCTAGAGAAACATTGAGATGATCCACTTTGATGGGATTTGGAAATGTTTGTACACAGAAGCTGTCTGTGTATGAGCCCCCTAGTTCATATCCCTTCAGTCAAAATAGACTAGCGAGGCTTGTTGCTCTAGTGAACTTCCCAAGAAAACGCACAAGTCTCTTTATCCCATGCAGCCCCCATCACAAACAGCCCTGTAGCTTTGCACGGACAATGCCTCTTTTTCAGGCCTTTGCTTTCTTAGCTTCAAAAGAGGAGGCCAGACCAACACCTAAAACCAAATGTGTTGTCCTGAAATAAATTCGGAGTCATGGTGACACTAAGTGTTGTTACAAAATAGACCCGCTGATCCGTCAGGTTTTCTTGGCTCCACTCTTCACAGAAGCAGATCACATGACTTTTCTTTGGATGAGCTGCTGGGTTGGGTGGGCTTGAAACACCGATGCTTTCAGGTCGCGGCTTGTGCCGCTCAAGGACCTACATATCTTAGATATTCTTTCATGTTTTATGATTCTAAGAAGCAATGCTTTAGGTATAAAAATGATCAGATTTATCTGGCATTTCAAGTTACAATTTATTTTACTTAAAATACAATCTCGACCAGTTGTAAAGTAGAGATAGTTCTGAAACTGAGACCAGCTTATCCATTTTAAACTAAAAAAAGATTTGGGTCTGTCTTTTGAATAAAGAAAATAAAAATACTACTCTTCTGTCAGTCAACCTAGAGAGTTGTGGGAAGATCAAAAGGTCAGACGTTGTTAGGCCAATATGAGAAAGTTGTAAGAGAAAAGTGCAAAATGAAAGAAAAAAAAGGGGGGGGGGAAGCGCAAGGGAAAGAGTGGGGGAGGAAGGAGGAAACAGAATAAGTGCAACCCCTCCCCGGCCTGCCGTCTTTGAAGTGACGCCAGAACTATAGCAAAGCATTGTGGGATAGGAGGTCAAGAGAAAAAATTGATGGAGACCCCTTGCTCAGAGGTTAATAGTTATGTGTCAGAAGTGCTTTATCAGAGCAAAATGCCCTGTGCATTTCAAGATACTTTGTAGAGGAGTAAACCAACGTCTATGGAAGTTTCCCAAAGCCCTTACCAAAGAAGAATTTTATAGTTTACAACCTAGCAAAGAGATATACCGCAATTAGAGGATCTGTTTTAATTAGAAATAACAACTAGCTGCAGGAAAGGTCTGCTGCTTCATATTAAAAAGGACTCACAACAACCTTGCATTATTTTTATTTGAGGGGCCCGAGGGGTGGGTGGGTGGATGAGGCAGCCGATGGTGCTTGGGAGGGGTTTTCCCGGCTCACCGGGGTCTGCAGTTTCTACAAGTTCAGTGCCATGGATTGCTGTGAATTATGAATGGGACAAACGAGCTTTGCTCTTAGGCATTCTGACTCCCGAGTGGTTCCAGTTAAAGGTCAGAGCTGAAGTAAATTTAAATTTGCTTTGGCAAGACCTATTTTCTTTCAGCTATCTGGGTAGCCGGTTGTATAAAATTAGCAAACGTTTCTATGGAAGCATTAGAAACGTTAACTGCAAGCGTGGGAGATGCAAGTGGCGTGTGCCTTGATTGAGGGATCCAAAATCATTAAGTTCCAGGGGAGATAGTTTTTTCTTTTTTCCTTTTAATAGGAAAACCAAACATTTTCCTTTACATTTGGCAGGTTGCTTGGTGTGAAAGTGATGTGGTCAAGTTATTATTTGTCTAGCTCTCCTCAAACGTGCAGTCTTGCAGTCACTTGGACGATTAAGAGGGCTCACAGGAAACCGGCCCCCTCCCCCCCACTGTTGAACTTAGCAGGGTTCTTAGAAGCAAGGCTGATAAAATTCATAAATTTATCAAAACTCTAGTGGCTGATTAGCCACATCGAGCCCATTTCCCAAACTCTCTGGTTTTGCACTTTTGCAAAAGCCCAGTCACTGGTGACGAAGCTAATGTAGAGTGGTCAAGTCGTAACTAACCTCTAAGTGTTTCCTTGAAGGTTAAGACCGGAGGATTGGAATAAAAAGTAGCAGGATCCGTGCTCTGATCTTTTCCTGACATTTCCCAAATCCACGAGGCAAAGGGCACGGCGCAGGGCTGGAGCATAAACTGTTCCATACTCCGGGCCCTCACTGGAGAGCACGAGGAAGTTGGTTTTCACGGGCATGGAAACGAACTAACAGCACAATAGGTAGGTGACTAGCATTCAGGTCGACTGTGGGATTATTTTTAAACTAAACTTATCAAACACATGCATCTGCAAAAAGAAAAAGGAAAAAAAACAAGCCACCTAACACCGATAGCTACTACAAAAGGCTGAGATACAAATCTCTCTTCTTCAACGCATAGACTCATTTTTAATTCTTTCATCTTTCCAGTCCCCACCGGTACCTTTATTATAAAGTGACTGGTTTAACACAATCTCACCACTATTACAATGAAGAGAAGCCTGTTTAATCACTGGGAAACAGTATGTTTTCTCCTTTTTAAATCCTTGATCAACATTTCCAATAGGATGTAGTATTTTACACGTATGATGACAAACTGCATGTTTCTTAGAGGATGGAGGGTTAGTTGTCTGGGTATAACCAAATATCATTCTGTCAGAAAAGCAGGTCAAGTTATGCCAGACGTAGTAATGGCTGTGGGTACCTTGAACACGTCTCAAATCAATAGTGACAGAGGTAGCCTGATAGCAATTTATGAGCCACAGTACTCTGGGGAAACATATTTCAAGCCATAACTTCATCTAAACTGTTTATCGGCTAAGTTTGCTCAAATGTATGAAGTGTCAAAAAGTTTCTTTGACATTAGGCTTGTTATTGTCCTTTGATTTATGTATCCAAGCAAAACATAGTAAATAAAAAGATTGTTTGGTGGTTTGCTATTTTAAGGAAATGATTAAAAACATTTGCCAATGCTATTCATTATATATATTCTTCTTTTAAATGGGAAGAAAACTATTTCTTGGTCAGGGAGTGACTTCATACAAAAAAAGAATCTTAAGTGATCATTATAAGTGAGCAGAACAGTCGATGAAGCTGTTATGAAATATTCAGAAAACTTGGAACTAAATCTGGAATGTTCATGTGTAAAGCTTCTGTCCCTCCCTGTGGCTTTGGGACGCACATCTGTGGTGGTAAACCTGATATTAAAAGCATAGTCTTCACAGCTTAGTTGGTCTTTGTGGAAACTTTCACATGAAAAATACAAATGAGAATTCTCTTAGAATGCGTCCTGAAAGAAACCTTGGATACAGATGACACAGTTTAATTTGCTTTAAAGTGGAAATTTTGACTTTTCAGATTGCTGATGTGGGGCGACTATAGAAGTCTAAAGACAAACTATAAAACACAGCCTCTCACCACGATTTTGTTTAAATGCTTCTGCTTGGCGGTTTATAGTTTACTTCAACTTGAGGCTTCCATCATCATATTTAGTTAACCAGATTTTCATGTTAGATAGCCTCTGAGTGAAAAGTGTACATATTAAAAGCCAAAATATAAGAATATAAAATTTGGTCAAGGATTTTAAAGGATTTCATTTTGAGTTTTTCATAAGAGTAGCTATGTTTTTAAGCCAGGGATAAGTGAAATTCACTAACACAGAGAAAGGAAACAAGAAATCCATTGTAGACAAAAATATTTTTAATTCAAGGACTGCAGACTATTTCTAATATTCCCTACACATCTATGGGAATGCTTAACTACTAAGCTGATAGGTCCCATGAAAAAAATCACAGATATAAAAGGACAAACGAGCACATAGATACCCACACCAGCACCGTTAACTTGCTCGTGAGGCCGTTTCCTTGAAAACAGGATATGGTGAATCTGCATATTTAATGGAAAGTGGCTGCACTAACAGCAGAATTAAGAGAAAACACTCCCCAGGGGAGTCAGAAGTTCTGATCTGCTATCCTTCAAAGAAGGACTGTTTCCGAGGCTGGTCAATATTCCTATGAAGCATTCTATGCATATTGATAAGCTATCGGATCCCTCTCCGGAATCAGCTGGTCAGGAAGGATACAGAGGGGAGGGAGGGGAAAAGGGGAGAATGTTGATAGTGGCTTTGTCTGATCGCCAAGGTAGGAAGGGGGTGGAGAATCGAGAAAGGAAGAACAAGAGAGGTAAAAGATAGGAAGGAGAGTGGGGGCAAAGAAGAGGAAGAAGTCAAAGGGAAACAAAACAAACAAAGCAGGGGGTGACAGCCGAGGGAAACAAAGTGTAGGTTTATACATGGAATACAATTGCCATCATCATTCCGGATCGCTCGGCCCATGGAGTAGGGGATGCCTAACCTGGATTTCCTAAAGTTTCTGAAACCACTGAAATGATCATAATTATCATTTATATGAAGATACATCCCCCCTGCCACCCCCCCCCCCACGCCCCTCCGGGAAAGTGCTTCTTTCTTATCCAATGTGCCACATGAGTGAAAAACTCACTAAAAATAAAAAACCGCTGCTTTAATTAGCTCACTTTCTGTTACTAGGTACCATTGAGATTCACAGCAATCTTACGAACAACAGAAGGGAACATTTCTCAGTCCCGTGTTTGCTTGGTGACCTATTTAGTTATGCCGTGAGCTGCCAACCACGAAGGCAACAGTTCAAACTCACCTGTAGCTCCACAGCAGAATGATGAGGCTGTCTATGTGTGCAAAGATTTAAAGTCTCGGTAACCTGAAAGGGAAGTTCTTCCTCTGTCACGTGGGGTCACAATGAGTCGGAATCAACTCCCTCTCAGTCCGCTTGGTTTTTCAGTTGGCTCTTCTCACATGTGGATTAAACACAGCTGTCTTTGGAGGAGCCATTGGAGGCTTGGAATTGGCTCTAGAGAGTCAAAGGATGCTGCTTTCTAGTAGTGCATTGCATAATTCGGTAAGATGATCTTTCCAGACCTCCCGAGTGCTTGTTAGCCCAGCAAGTACCATGGTTGGATTCTCTGCATTAATTTGAGTCAGCATTTTTCTGAGAATGCGCTCGGAGAAACAGTGTATCACAGGGGAAACGTCTATAAATTTGGAGGTAGATAGTTCAGGGGCCCAAATACTGTCTGGAATGTCAGCCAACAAGGTGAAACTGGACTGGGCGCACCTCCTCATTAACTCTATGTCTTCATATAAAAGGATGATGAAAACGACCTCAAGAAACGGTTGCAGGAGCTCTAGTCGCTTAGGGGTTACATGTTGCGGCGCTTTCTGAAAAATCTGTTTGAAACCAACAGCAGCCCCTGGGGAGAAAGATGGAGTTTTCGATGCCTCTGAGGAGTTAAAGTCTTGAAAACAATTCTACCCTGCCCTATCGGGTCTTTCTTTGCGGGGCATTGATGCTGTGAGTGAGAAAGAGAGAGAGCGAGAGCAGCGTGTGGGAGGTGCTTGCTATCTTCCCAACATGACGCTGGTACTTATGGGCGGGAGCGAATCCTCCTCGTTGGAGGATGATTTCCACATTGTGCTGATGCTGCCTCAATTTCTGAAGCGTGTGTTATTATCCTACTGCATGTTGAACATTATGCTATTCTGGGCTGCCTTTTTCAATTCTTTCATAGGACTTCCTGGTTTCTTGTGACTCTGTAGTTTTAGCGGACACAGGGTAATCAATCTAGATGTGAGTTTCAGGGGAAAACTCATTTCCCATCTCCAGCACAAAAGCTGTAGCTAGAAGTTCCAGGGAAAATTGTATCTCTCCAAATTACTTTGCTTTCTACTGGAATGAGATTTAATGCTTCCAAAATACTACCTAAACTTATACCCCATAAAAAAATGGCCTGGTGGTCCTATTCTTTTTAACTTTGCCAATGTCTATGGACAGTTATTCAAGGTAGCATTTTATTTGGTACTTTACAATCAAAGAAAGTGAGGAATTTTTTCTCATTTGTCTCCCCCCCACCTTTTTTTAGGCTGAGCGATCTGGAAATTCATTGATGTATTTCGCTAGCTTAAATCCTAGAAAAGCACATTATCTAAAAACGTGAGTTTCTTTGACTTATAATGAAACTTCTCCTTTTTGTTCTGTCTTAGTGCAACTAGTCAGCTAAAATGACCAATATTGACCTTATTATCCAGAATTTTAAGAGATTTGAGAAGATAATGTCTGTCCTTGTTGAAACGGAACCATTTTTCCTTCTAGAAGAGCAAGGTTTGCAGGAACAGCGAGGACACATATGGAAGGCCTTAGCTTATCTTTAGTGCCTCACACACCCGTTCTGGACTCTGTAGAAAGGCAGGGAATGGGATTAAGTCCAGAGATAGCACGTTTGTCACAGTGAGGGATGACCTGGAGCATCTTTTTATTTTTTAATTTGGATCATATGTAGGAAATAATTTCCCAGCACTGATGAGTGCTGTTAAGAGTGATATGGAATATATATTTCCCCTCCTGGGAATATGCTTAAAAATAGAACAACTGTCTTTACTTTTGAATGATTTAAATACAGCTCTGGGGAGCAAGAGATGGCTTGGAAGATCTCGAAGGAAGTTTTTATTTCTGCGCTCCATTCTAAAATTTAATTCTTCAATTCCCTTTAGGGTCCTGGATGAATCAAACAGTGATAGGCGTGCACATACACATGTGCACACACAGACAAATCAAATTACTTGTGCTCAAATAAAGACTCCAACCATATTAATAAACAAGCAAACATAGCTCTTGTTTTCCACTGAAGGGCAAAATAGATAAGCTATTTCGGTACTCATCAACTTAAAGACTGAGTACTGGTAAGTAACTTTGAATTTTTGTCCCGTTATTTTTAATTCCTAGACCATCTCTATTTTTGAATTGCTGGTGAGATATATCTAGTGTAATATTTCAAACTCAACGTCTTTCATGTGTGCAATTCATTGACATTAATTACATCTTTCATGTTGTGCAACCATAACCAATGTTCTGTGGCCAAATTTTCCATCCTTATAAAGAGAAACTGAATGTTTCCTACACAATGACTTGTGCTTTCCATCTCCCTCCAAGCAGCACATTTTAAATCCAAGGAAATAACTGTGTCTCACTACCTTTCAGAGGTTTTTGGCCGTCAGACCCATAAATTGTGTTTAGGAAAAGAATGCCAATATCACTTTTATTTATAAATGAACTTCCTATTTGGTAGGAGAGACCTTTTCTTAGTCGGCATACTAGAACCTTCTAGTTTGAAAAGCAGAATGAAATACTTGTTTTTCAAACAAAAACAAGCCTCCCTTGACATCTCTCTTCTCAGAAGCAGTGTGCAGCAATGGGCTACAAAACCGGTGCTTGGTTGAACCTTAATTCCTCCCTGTCAGCACATCCCTAGGCCACTTTCCTAGTGTGGATAAGGACTGGATAAGCAGTTGAACTTCTGGGTACTTTTCCAGATGAAATTCAACCTCTAGACCTTCTGGGGTTCACTCCATCTTCCTCACTACCCTAAGATGAGTTTGGAATGAATATTCTCTTAATGGATTCTATTTGTAGGTGGAGAGGTAATGATTGCGTTACTCAGAGGCATGAGCATAGCTTCAAATAAGGGAAAAGCGCCACACAGGAATGTGAGAATAGATGTGATTCCTTAGATTGTGTGCTTGAGAAGTGGTGGTGGGGGTGGATTCTGATCAGCTGTTGAATGAAGGTACTCTCTCACGTGACAGAAGTCACCTCCTGACTTTAGAGCTGTGTTTGAACAGTGTTAAAAAATAATATGAAATATGAAAGGTATTAATTACTTTGCAACATAGTAAAGTGAATATACAACTGTCCAGATCAACTCTTGAGGACTGATTAGCTGGGAGGAAGGCTGCAACAGATGAAAAACTTTGGGTAGAGATAGCATTGTGGGTAAGTGGAATTGCATCTCATGCTGGATTCTTGCAAGGGATTCTCTTTTTGAAAAAGCCTGTAGAATTAATGTTTCACTTTAACAACAATATTAATATACCTATTCATATTTTAGATATTTAACATTGAATATATTGACACTTTCTGTATGGTTCACATAATGAAAATAAGAAGAACCTCAAGCACTCGATGAGGAAGATAAAAAACTGCAGCTTCAATTGTGGATTGCAACTCAATGAAAAGAAAACAAAAAAATCCTATAACTGAACAGTAAAAGCAAAACTCATCGCCATTGAGTGAATCCCAACTCACTGTGACTCTGCAGGACTGAGTAGAGCTGCCTCTGTGGCTTTCCAAGACTAAATACTTATGGGAGTAGAAAGTCACATTTTTCTTCCACAGAACTGTGGGGTGGTTCAAACTGCCGACCTTGGGTTTCCAGCCCAATGCCACCAGGGTCAATAGACATCATGACAAATAGAGAAAAGATTGATATTGCCAAGCATTTCCTTTTCTTTGCATCCACAATTAGAATTTATGAAAGCAATAGCCAAGAAATCAAATGATGCATTGGATTGGGAAGATCTGCACAAGACCCCTTTAATGTGTTAGAGTGCAAAAGGTGTGATTGTGAGGACTAACATGTCCCTGACCTAAGCCCTGGTATTTCAGTGGTCTTGTATGCAGGTGGGAAATGGATAAAGAAGACTGCTGAAGAAACAAGAAGTCTGAATTATGGTGTCAGAAGGATATTGCAAAAGGATCTGCAGGAAAAGCACACAAATCTTCCTTGGAAGAAGTACAATCAGAATGTTCCTTAGAAACAAGGATGATGACTATACTTTGGACATATTAGCAGGAAAGAGGAGTCTCCAGAATAAGACATCATGTTTGGTAAACTAGGAGATGAGCAAATAAAGAATACAAAGGATTGCCATGGTGGCTGCAACAATGGATTTACATATAGCAAATGTAAAGATGGTGCTGAACAGTGTTTTGTTCTGCCATAAATAGCATTGCTATGCATTTTCACCAACTTTATGATACCTAATAACAACAGAAAAAATCAACACTGTGTTTTTTGTTAAGTGGTAAAGCCCTAGTTATATACTCAAATATGCTGTGTCTCCAAGTTTTTGTTTTGGTAGAGTTACAAGCAATAAAATATTGAAATTGTCCTTTGAATTAAATCTATTCTTTGAACATGAAAGGAGTATGTCAGGGTTGTATCATTTCATGTAAGTATTTCAGAATATTTATTCAATCTGTATCTGAGTAAGTAATTGGAAAAGCTGTATATATGAAAAATATCTCATCAGACAAGGAGGAAGGCTTATTAACAACTCAAGAGCTGCAGAAACCTTTTTTGTCGAAAGCAAGGGTGACTTGCTTATTGGTAAGAATCAAGGACTGCGGCTTTTAGCATAAATGGTCACTTAATGTAAAGAAAACAAAAACAATTCACAACTGGGCCAATAGACAATGTCATGAAAAACTACATAATAAGGTGGTCAAAGATATCATTTTGTTCGGATGCACGATCAATGCTCATGGAAGCTGCAGTCAAGAAATCTAAGGATGTATTGCACTGGGCACAACTACTGCACAAGACCTATTGAAAGTGTGAAAGAGCAAAGATGCCACTTTGAGACCTAAGGTCACATTAAAGATTAAATGAGCCTGACCCAATCCATAGCTTTTCAATTGCTTCACATGCATGTGAAAGTCAGACATTGACTAAAGAATACTGAAAAAGGGATGCATTTGAATCACGGTGATGGTGAAGAATATTGGAAGTAACATGCATGACCAACAGAACAGACAAATATACCTTGTAAAAATAAGCCAGACTGCTCCTTGGGAAGAAAGATGCTGAGACTTAGATTCAAGCCTTTTTCTTTTCTTTTCTTTTTTTGGGCATCACTGCTCTCAGGTGGTGGGAGTAGGAGGCCCAGTCTTTGCTCCGTGGAGCTGGAATCGAACCTCCATCTCAGTGGGCTGCAGTCCTGCGCACGACCACTATGCCACTGGGGCTCAGCCCTCAAGCCTTTTTCAAAGTTGTAACTTAGGTGGGAATTACCATTTCAGATCATTAACTTTGTATTCCACATTCTAAATTTTTAATCAATTTCCCCCCCCCACTCTCTGGTCTCAGTTTACTTCTTTTCCACTCCTGGATTTCTTTTCTGTCTCCTGTGGATCACTACTTAATGAAGGTTAATACCCAACAACCCTCCAGACCACTCACTCTCTTATCCTCCCCCCTTTCCCCTTCCCCTTCGGCAAACCCCAAAGTCTATTTTCTTTGTTATGAAAGTCTTTACCTTTTATTTTTTTCTTAGTAAGAGTCCAATGTACCATGGGCAGGTTATCAGAAGAGACCAGTCCCCAGAGAAGAACATCATGCTTGATAAAGTGGAAGGGGGCTGAGCCCTGGTGGCACAGTGGTTGTGTGCAGGACTTTGGCCCACAGGGTTGGCGGTTCAAATCCAGCAGCAGCTCTTCAGGAGCAAGGCTGGGCTTCCTACTCCCACCAGGGCAGTGATGCCACACAAAAAAAGAAAAGATAAAGTGGAAGGGAAGTGACAAAGGGAAAGGCTGTGGAAGAGATGGATGACTTAGAAGAGATGGATTGACACATGTCTACAACAGTGGGCTCCTATGTAACAATTATGAAGACTGCACAAGGCAAGGCACTGTTTTGTTCTGTTGTGCATAGGGTCACTATAAGTTGATTAATTTGATAACACTGAACAGCAACATAAATATCTTTCATACCTAAGCAGGATAATGATTTTCTATGAATTCAATGGCCTACTTTGCAGTTTCGTATTAAGAAGTATCATTTGACGAATTAACTCCCAACACATGAAAACAATAGCAGAACCAAGATCGATATCCTTACTCATGTCAGGTTAAGGATTTTTTCTATGTCTGAATCTACCATAGAATGTTTATGATTGTCATGAGACCTTTTAGCTTACCTTGATCGTCACACTCACCTCCGAAGTGTGGCAGGTGAGTGCTGTTCCCCAAGGTCACTTGCTTTGTAAATGATCACATTGCAATGAGTTGGGAGGACTTGTGCATATTGTACTCATTTCAGAAGGGAAAATCCATCTAATTTAGTGATAGGTACAGAAATTCAATCTAAATTTTTTTAGGAGGAAATGAAGATGACTTGTAGTTGAGGAGTCACACAATCTTTCAGATGGGAGCATGGTTGCAACTACAAGGAATTGCTTTTGCCAAAATTGGTTTTGTGAGCACATTCCCAAACTCATGACCATGTTTTGATAAGAAAAATCCCTTTATCCACCAGCTCTCCGGAATCACTCATACCACCGCCCTCCCTCCCCCAATTCTGGGACCTATGTCAAACTGCTTTGTGGCTTCGTTTTTGGTGATATGTTTTCAATTTGAGACTCAACTTGATGAGAGAAAAATTACTAAAAAGTGGGAATGAGCTGTTAGGTGAATGGAGTTTTCCTATCAAAGTGGAGGCATTTTAAAAAGCATTTATTATTTCAAACTAAAACATTTATATAAAACCATGAGTGTGAAGTGTATGATTACCAGTTGTGGCTTGCCGTATTGAAAATCTCAAGTTCTTAGGAACTATTTACTGAGAGTCTGGCAAGCAAGCAGTTTGTTAATGAGACTAACGTGGTCCAGAAGACTTGTCAGTTTAACACAATTGTGCTCAAATAGTAGCACCAGGGAATCAGAATTTCCTAGTGTTGTCATAATTGAGACAAAATTTGGGGTCCTAGATGGAAAAAATTTTGACATTAACAGAACAGGACTTAGTGTTATATGCTGATGTCTTATGCATGACTTAAATATCAGAAGTGAGGAACCATGTTTCCATCTTTAAGATTCTAAGGGTTCTGATATACTACAATTACTTTTTTCTGTGCTGAAAACTAAGAATTTCTGTCTTTGGCACATTTACTCCAAAGGAAAGAAGTACTTACTTCCCATATCAAAAGTGGTTTTGTGGACTTAAGAGTACACACAAGAGTTATTTAAGAGTTTTGGGGATTTAATGTCTAACTATGTTTCCTTTCTTATGTATGGTCAGTTTAAGTAGGATAATCTGGAAATTTGTATGAGACACACACAATTTCAGGTCAAGTTCTCTTATATGAACCCTGGAGATCTGAGGGAAATATATTTAAGCACCTGGTGACAACATCCCCTTTTGTGCGAGTTTTTTAGCAAGTCACATGTTTATTTGTTTGTTTCTTTAATTCAGGTATATGACATTGTGTTCTTTCCATAAAAATTGGTGTATTGCAAAGGGAGCAGATATCGAGCATCAAAGAACAGGAATCACTTCATTACGAGGGGAGGAGCGGGGTGGGGACCTAAGGCCCACTGGTGGGTAATTGGTCACCCCTTTACAGGGGAGCCACGGGAAGGAGACACACTAATCAAGGTGCAGCCAGGCAGTGATGATGCATACAAGTTTCCTCTAGTTCCTGAGGTCTTCCTCCCCCCCAACCATCATGGTCCCAACTCTTCCTTGCAAACCCGGATGGACTGGAGAAGGTATAGTAGTGGAGAGGGGAGCTGGAGATATGGGGAAACCAAGATGGATGAGCCCCCTCAGGGGGGTGGTTAGATTGGAACTACTGGATTGGTGAAGAGAAGGTGGGGTAGAGAGACTGAACCAACTGCAAGGATCTACATATGACCTGTCTGGAGGACAGGCATGGGAGAGTGGGTTGAGGGAGGTGTCAGGCAGGGTAAGATACGACAGAATAAAAATAATTTATAAAGAATTGAGGGTTGATGGTGGAGGGAGAGCAGGGGAAGAGGGGAGGGATTGGAGGAACCGATACCAGGGGCTCGGGGGAAAGGACAGATGTTTGGAGAATGATGACGGCAGCGGACATGTGAGGGTGCTTGCCACAGTATGTTTATTTATGTATTGGAAAAATGATGTACGAGCCCCTAATAAAATGATTTTTAATTAAAAAATTTTTAAAAATTGGTGTATTGTTGAATAAAAAACAGGCTACAAGCAGTAGTTATAGAGCATTATCCTATGTGTACATAAAACTGGGGTGTGCACAAAAGAGAGAAGGCTGTTATTAGTTAACTCTGGGTGATGGATTTTAGGTGATTATGATTGTCTTTGTATATTTTTATTATTTTTAGCACATTCAATCTTCTTTTGTTATTGTGAAATGTGACATATATTTGAAAGTGAACATATATGTATATATAGCTTAAAGAATAATAATAATGTAGTGAATACCCACTATCTAGCTTAAAAAAATCAAATATTACTCTACCTTGAAAGCCAAGCTTTCCCTTTGTCCCATATCTGTTTTGAAGATAATTACCTGATTTTTCAACTAATAATTTTTTTGTACTTCTTTATAGTTTAGGTATCTAAGAATGCACCCATCAATCATACTTGGCATCATTTGGAATGGATTTAGCTATAAATGGCATCATACCAGATATGCTTTTTTTTGTGACTTCTTTCTTAATTTTCAAGAATTATCTATGTTATTGCCATGTGTAGCTGATTTTTTCCTTTGTGAGTGGATATATATTTTCACTCTAGAAACACAATGAAAAGGAAAGCATCTTACACATATGTAAAACTATAAGTGCTAGAAAGGGTTTGAGATATATGCTTGATGAATTGAAATATTTTACTAGTTCTTATGTATCTCATATAAACAGCATAGCTGGCTGCCTACAGATGTGTTTTTAGAATTCCTGCCTATAGATTAAAACAGAGAAATGTCATTTGTTTGATAGTCATGTATTAGCTATTCTTTACTTATAGTTTTAGGAACTACCTTCCAACAGGAAAATTTTAAATCAGTTTCCACTCAAAACAAATTGTTAGCCCATGATTACCCTGAGTACCAAGGAAGCAACAAGCAGAATCTTGAAGGATAGAGGGGGTAGTTTTAGACCATCAGATGTGTAAAAGGCAGGTTTCAGTGGTGTGTCTGTGTGTCTGTGTGAGTGGTCTGAGGGAGGTCACAGGAAGTTTAATCCATAGCTTTCCAAATATTTTCTGTTTGGATAAATTAAAAGTGCAGGGTAAGATTCATATCTTACTAGTGCAAAATACTATAGTTTAGTTTTAAAAAATGCTTTTTTTGGGGGGGGGCAAAATATGCTTTATCATCCCCTCCTTATACCTCTTCACTTTGGAATGAAAAGATGAAATATTAATTTATTTTCTTCCTTTCTCCTTATGACAATGGTCTCATATAATATCTGTCCTTTTGTGATTGCCTAATTTCACTCAGTATAATGTTTTTCAGGTTCATCCATGCTTTGAGGCACTTCTTGATGTTATCATTGCATTTTAATAATACACAGTATTCCATTGAGTGTTGTACTTTATACATTTTTCTAATATGGACATTTAGGATAGTTATATCTTCTTTTTTTGTTCCATTTTCTTGCTTTTATGAACAGTACTACATGGAGCATAGGTATACATATGTCTGCTCAGGTTTTGCCTCTTCTTTAAATAATATATTCAGCAGAAGAATTGCTGAATCATATGGCATTTCTACTTTAATTTATTGAGAAGTGCCATATAGATTCCCACAGGGATCGTACACAGTCACAGTACCATCCCATCAGCAGTGTAGGGTTCCAATGTCTTCACAGCCTCTCCACCCTTTGCTACTTTCTGTTTTTAAAAATTACTTGGCTCTGTCATTGCTGGGGTAAGGAACTATTTCATTTTTGCTTTGCTTTTCTCCTCTTGGATGCCTAGAGAGCATGAGCATTTTTTCGTATATTTGTTGGGCATTTGATTCCTTATTTGGTGTACTGTCTGTTCATGTACTTTGCCCACTTTTTAATCTGTCTTTTAAAAATTGAGTTGTTACAGTTTGTATAGATTTTAGATAGTAGGCAGCTATCCATTGTGTTATTATCAAAGATTTCCCTCCTACTTCGTGGGTTCTTGTTTAACTTTCTGGAGTTTTTAGATTCACTAATGTGTCTTATTGTTAGTAGGTCCCTGTCATTTATTTTAGGCATTTCCTTTTTTATCTTTGATATTGTGCCTATGTCATGCAATAGGGTCTTTACATTATACCCTATTTTCTCATGGATAATCTTTATGGCTCCAGGATATGCATTTAAGTCTTTGATCTTTTCTGGTCAAGGTGTAGAGATATAGGTTGTGTTCCATTCCTCTACAGATGAAAATCCAATTTTGCTAGAGACTCTATATTAATAATTTTGGTCTTTTGTTGAACATCAGCTCTCTGTAGATGGATGAAGTTATTTCTGGGTTCTCTATTCTCTTCCTTTGGTCTATGTTCTAATCACAGTACCAGTACTAACAGTGTCCAGCCCCCCTCTAAAAAAATCTACTGCCACTGAGTCTATTCCACCTTCACATAGGATAGTATTGAACTACCTATGTGGGTTTACAAGAAGCCCCCTCTTTCTCCCACTGACCTTGGAGTGGATCATTAACCACTACACCACCATGGCTCCTGAGTCTGTGCTTGCGGTTTTGATGTGAAGGATGGAGGCCTTGTACTTTGATCTTCTTCTTAAGAAGCCGTTGCTTATACTGGATTTTTTCCCTCTACCTACAAAGTTATCAATTCATTTTTATATGTATTTAAATACTTAAATTGACATTTTGATCAGAATTGCATTATGTTGATAGATTGCTTTGGGAAATATTGACATTTTCACCATATTAAGCCTTCATATATAGGTAACATTATGATAAATAGAGATAAGGTAGACATTTCAAGGATTTCTTCTTGCTTGTATCCACAATCAATGCGCATAGAAACAGTAGTCAGAAGCTCAAATGATCCAATGCATTGGGTAAATCTGCTACCCAAGCTGTTTTTAAAATACTGAGAAACAAGGATGCTACTTTGAAAGTGAAACATTTTCAGACTTTCTAGAAATATTTTCTTAGAGTAAATCATCTTGAAAATAGCTTTTATATATACCATGTTATCTATAAATCCCCAAAGGGAAGAAATCATTATTATCAGACTTATCTTTAAAGTAGGGCTACTTTGACCATTTAAGTGTGTAATCACATTTCTAATCCAATTCTTTGTCTTGATCTTCAGATATTTGGCAGAGCATTTTATTGAGTAGATAAGTTACAAAAATTTTCTTTGTCATGACTTAAATAATAGGATACCATAAGAATTGTCTCTGAAGTAAGAATAAAGGTTACTAAAAATGACAGCAGTTTGTATAAAAAGTTTATTTTTTTCATATGCAGTTACACCTATTTGTTTACTTATTGTCGGAGGCTCTTTTTTTTCTTTTTGTGAATGATTTTAAAACAAAATGGCAGAATTGAGGTTTTGTGGTCTGCTAAAATGAAAATAATTATTCTCTGGTTCTGTTCAGAGAAAGCTTGTGGATCCCTGACTTTAGATGAGAACAAGTTCAAGTTGGGGTGTCATCCAAAAGGCAGCCAGCTTTAGGAAGGGTACAAAGAAAGGCATTTGATATGATCTAAAATGGTCATACAGCTTTTATCCAATAGGTAATTTAATATTTTACTAATGTGTATAACTATTTTTTTACATTATAAAAAGAACTTTTGAAATAAGTCCATGTGCCCTCATTGACATATTGAAACCTAGTACTTTACTGTGAATTTTGGGTTGATTTTCAATGAAAAGTGATGCCTGCTTCTAATTACAGTTCTTTCAGTTTGTCAGATCAAGTACTATTTTATAAGCAATACTACAGCTTCACAGTGGAAAAATCCGCATCTTTCAGTGCTATAATTAATTTCATTACTCAACTGGGTATTAGAAAGACAATTTACCTCTTGGAATCTCTTAAAACACAGATAGGATTTATAGATGTCATGTTCAGCCATGCTGCTGATCATCTATTGAAATGTGTATTAAATAAAATGAAATACTGTTTAGTAGTTGAGAAAGTTTCAAAATGTGCTATCTGCATTTGGGAACCTCTAGGAAGACTTTCCTTAGAACATTTGTTATCTGTTTACATTAATAGGGTAGAAGATAGGGCCCAAATCAAGTCTTCCAATAGCTATTGGGAAATACAGTTCTATGTGGCCTTTAAAATATTAATTGCAATTTAATCAAGGAGCCCTGGTGGCATAGTGGATTTTGCATTGGACTGCCCACCTCAAGGTCAGTAGTTCAAATCTACCAGCTTTTCCACGGGAGAAAGACATGGCAGTTTGCTTTCAGAAAGGTTTTCAGTCTCTGAAAGACAAAGGGACAGTCCTACTCTGCTGTGTAGGGTCGCAAGCTTGGAATTGACTTGATGACAGTGTATTAGTGGGGTTGTCTACCTAGTCACTGTTCTGTTGGTTCCCTTTCATGGGGAGATGCTGCCACTTGTGCCAGAGTAGAACTCTGCTCCATAAGCTTTTCATAACTGAAAGACGTTTCATTTTTGTTTGCAGATGTAGATTCCCATGCTTTCCTTCTGAGCAGTCTCTGGATGGATTCAAACTACCACCATTTCCATGATCGACCAAGCCCAGGACATGTTTGTTCCCTCCCAGTGACTCTCTTGTGCACTTCTATTGAGTCCATTCAGACTCCTGGTGACCCTATAAGACAGGGTAGCACTGCCCTGGTGGGTTGCCAAGACTGTAAGTCTTTAAGAAAATAATTTTATGATGCCCCCCCAAAAGAAAATAATTTTATTGATAAAAATTCACATATCAGATACTTCCATAGTTAAGTTGCTTTTTAAAAGACTTATGTACACAGCATCACAATCAGTTCTAGTGTACCCTTCCCCACCCATATTCATGATTTTCTCCTCAATTCCCCTCAATTCTCCTCAAAAACCTTCTTCCCTTACCCCAATATGCAAATATATCAATTATTGTCTTTATGCATCTACTCTTTCTGTGCCTCATACAACTCTTGGAAGCATAACAGAAACAATAAAAAAACCCCAGAAAAAAATAGAAAGAAAGAAAGACCACTCACTGGCAATATTAAAATAAACCAGAGAGAAAAATTTCTGTCTTGAAACAAGTGAGAAATATTAAAACCTAGAGGAAATTCCGAATGGGTTGAGGGAGGTTTCTGTCTCATCGTCAGGCTGTTTGATTCCCTTGATGGTGGCCAGAGGCGATCTCCCAGAAGCTTGATCTGACTAGGTACTTTCCAGATGGACTTTGGGATTCCACTGTTTTCCTTGGCATTCTACATATTGGGTACTGACAATTTAAGCTCTGACACCTTTCCCTTCATCATATTTGGATTTTCTTACTGCCACCTTTGGATCACACAAGTTTGTGTGCCTCTTCCATCTGGCTTTAGTTGAGGCCTTAGTAGATGGCTGCTTGTTTGAATTCAAGCCTTTAAGATCCAAGGCACGACTCCACTGGACACTGGGTGCCATGTGCTTTCTTTACCGCACTTGGCAGTGGGAGCCGTATCTTCAGTGACCACTTTAGGATGATGAGTGTCAAACAGGACTCTCTCATAAGAACTACCTCTTCTTGGATGGGGACTAGAATTAAGTGGGATCCCAGAATCCATGTGCTTGTCCTTGGGTTATATACAACTATGGTTTAATTTAGTGATCTTGCTATCATTTTAGGACTATATCTATATCTATATCTATATATATATTCTCCTTGGAGTACAAGACAATTCCATTGATAACATCAATAAGTTATCTTCCCCATAGAATTTAAGATACTGTTGAGGAAAGAAGGTTATGTAAGTATATCAAGCTGTGAATTGCACCTTATGAATAATTGTTTTGCACAGATTGAATTCTTAAATGATTGAATTCTGTTTACATTTACCATGAGAACTGGTGCTAGGGGAAGATTTCCTTACAAGGATAAGGCTGTCACTCTTTATGTGAGTCAAAAGTCTCATTCCCCCCGCCCCCCCCTCCCCACACACACCAAGGAGTGGCTAGAGATTTTGAACTGCAAACCTCTTGTTTATAGCCAAAAGCATAACCAACTATGCGATCAAGCTTCCTCTACTAGTATAAAAAATTAGGGATCTCTGTAAACACACAATAATCAGATTTATTTAGGTATTACAGGAAAGAATATATGTCTTCCTATAAAAAAGACTCAATTATATAGTCATTAAGTTACAAACTTAAAATATAATCTGGGACTGGACTATTACAGTAAATTGTATCACTGAAAACATATGTATTGTTATAATAAAAATTTACCCCATTTAAAGCCTACATGTGCCTGACATGGTTTTATGTGATTTCTGGCTATTATTTTCCTTGCTCTTCGCAACAACTTTTCTATGTCTCTTTTGCTGATGAGGAAACTGAGGTGAAGAGAGGTTAGCTTCTCAAGAACACTGAGAAGGGGAGTGATGGGGTCAGGCTGTGACTCCAACATGTCTGATGCTGAAGTCTGGTTCTTAACCTCTGCACTGTCCTGCCACTCCAGAGAGGTGACATCTCAGCTTATCAAACTTTGAGAAAGTGCTGAGTTGAATTCTCTCTTCTCTTCTGTTTTTATGTCTCACATGATCTAGTTAAAAACAGATTGTCCATAAAAAAACAAACAAACAGATTGTCTTTACAGAAGGTGCTCTGACCAGTGAAAATAAAAACCATTTCTCCCCCAAAGAACTACAGTCACCTATTCTTGCTTATCCCTTTCCTTAGTTCTTATGACATTTTAAATCTCACCTCAAAGTATGCTTTCTTATTAAAAAAAAAAGTACCACAGGAATTCCAATGTTGTTCCCGACAGCTGTATTATGTTGTGATGACTTAAGTCTGGAAGGTGTTCATTCTACTGGACATTTCTGGAAACAAATGGTTTTGCTTGATTTATGGTGCTGAAATAATTATTGTTATTTTACAGATTCCACACACTTCCATTGGAAGGACAACATTTGGAAAGCATCTTCCAATTGTCCAGGCGTTATTCCCTGCACTGAATTATTTCAACTTAATAAACCATGTGGTATTTTGTGTCGACAAATTTTAGATAATGCTTGTAAAGAGACTTGAAGGTGAAGAGTGCAATTATAGCAGAAACACACATTTGTGATATGATTCCATCAGCCCGGAAATTTCAAGGTGATTTACAAGCGCATTTTTTTACACTTTTATAGAGAGCCAATTTTTATGGTATCCACACACAATCTGGACAGAAACCTCTCCCTCCATAAAACATGGGGCCTTTGCGAGACGAGCCTACTCTATTTGGCTTCCTCTCTGTACCAGCTCTTGGACCGTTAACTGACTGAGCAGAACATTATTATAGAAATGGCACAGTGTAGTCACATCTAACTGGAATTTTAAATTCTGCATTTGGAAAGATATGTAGAAAAGATGGTGATATTTGGGGCAAGTAAACAGCATCATCCTGAATGGTTTAAATACTCAGTGAACTATTATTGATTGATTAGCAACCCACTTCATACCAAAGAAGATTTGAGGTAATAAGACATCGATAAATAAAGTGAAAAAAAGGTCAAACTGAAACAAAAAACACACTGCCACAGAGTCTATTTTTTGTTTGTTTTAATAAAAAATACATTTATTGGGGGAATCTTACATCTCTTATCACAATCCATATGTTCATCCAGGGTGTCAAGCTCATTTGCATCTATGCTGCCATCATCATTTTCAAAGCATTCTTTCCCTGATATCAGCTCCCCATTTCTTTCCCTCCCGCTCCCCCACCTTCTATCACAAACCCTTGGTAAGTGATAGATTATTATTTTCATATCTTGCATCATTTTCTGTCTCCTCTCACCCACTTTTCCATTGTTCATCCCCCTGGGAGGGGGACATAGATTGATCCTTGTGTTGATTCCCCTTTCTCTCCCCACTCTCCCCTAGTCTTCCTGATAGCTCTATTTTCCTTGTTGGCCCTGAGCCCTAGATCCCCCAGATCCCTGTGTTTCAGGTTCTTATCCGTAGCAATATGCATATTCTGGTAGAATTTGTAAGCTAGAATTGCATGGGTCATGATAGTGGAGGGAAGAAAGCACCCGAGAACTAGAGGCAAGTTGTGTGTTTCATTGGTGCTATACTGCACCCTGACTGGCTCATCACTTCCCTGTAACTCCTCAGTGAAGAGCTGTCTAATTGTCTATAGATGGGTTTTGGGTCTCCATACCCCACCACCCATGAATATTGGGTATGATTTTGTACTAGGTCTTAAATGCCTGACACCTGATCCAATTGGCCCCTTATAATCACAAGCTGGTGTGCTTCTTCCATGTGGGCTTTGTTGCTTTTCAGCTAGATGGCTGCTTGTTTGCCTTCAAATCTAAAAGACCCCAGATGCTATATCTTTTGATAGCTGGGCACCATCAGCTTTCTTCACTACATTTTCTTCTGCACCCCTTTTGTCATCAATGATCATGTCAGGAATGTGAGCATCACAGAATGTCAATTGTTAGAACAAAGTGTTCTTGTGTTGAGGGAGTCGAGGTCCAATGTCCATCAGCAACCTTAATTCTTACATATAGATATGAGTACTTGATTCTATTCCCCTCTTGTTATCTATATATTTCCATATGTACATGCCTGTATTTAGACTTCTATGAATATCCTTTGCTTCCTGGTTCTTTCCTCTACTTCCACCAAGTCCATTCTGAATCACAGTCTCTATAGGACAGAACAGAACTGCCCCTCTGAGTTTTGGAGCAGAAACCCTTGTCGTTATCACTTGTAGATGCTGGTGGAATTGAACTGCTGACATTGAGTTTTTTAGTTCAACTTATATGCTCTTATGTGACCAGAAATACTCCTCACCCTAAAAAGTCAGCCGGGGAGAACTGGGACAAGGCGATTCAGATATATGAGGGAAGTCTTGTTCATACTGGCTTAGAAAATTCTGTTGGTTAAAATGGATAGGGGGCACTGAGCCCCGGTGGCGTAGTGGTTGTGCGTGGGACTGCGGCCCACTGGGATGGAGGTTCGATTCCAGCTCCATGGAGCAAAGGCTGGGCCTCCTACTCCCACCACCTGAGGGCAATGATGCCCCCCCCAAAAAAAGAAAATGGAAAGGGAAATGTGATTGATGACATCAAAATTTAACTCACTAGCAAGAAATGATGCAGCCCCAACAACAAAGACTAATAATCCAGTGTAAGAAATAGGCAGAATAAACGACCTAGCACTGAAAAAGGCATCCAGGTGACCAACAAACAAATATATGTAGAAATACTTATAATTCTTCAAAGGCATGGATTTGGCTTCAGTCTTCCTTTTGTACTGTCTGACTTGCACATGCATAGGAGATGATTGAAAATCCCACGGCTTGGGCCTTGTGTGCCATGGTCCTCAGAGAAACGTTCTTTCCTTTCGACGTGTTAAAGAGTTCTTGTGCAGCAGGTTTGTCCAGTGCAACGAATCCCTCGATCTCATCTTGACTCCTTCCAGGGACTGGATCCAAGCAGGGAAAAAATCCTGGACAACGCCATGCTTTTTGTCTTTTCACGCTGCCTTTTGTTATTTCCTGATCAGCCTTTTTACATCCTTTCCTCTACTTGCCTTCGCTGCTCTATGAGTAAGAGCAAGTTTCAGAGTCTCTTCTGACATCCACTTTGAGCTTTTCTTCCTTTGCTATCTTTCTAATGATCTTGTGTTTTCCTTCTTAATGATATTCATGATGTCCTCCCACGGTTCATCAGGTCTTCTGTAATTAGTGTTCAATGCATCAAATCTCTTCTTGATATGGTCTCAGAAGTTAGGTGGATATACTCTAGGTCATATTTTAGCTCTTGTGGTTCCTTTACTTTTTTCCCAGCTTCAATCTGTATTTCCATACGACCAACTGATAGTGTGATTTATAGTTGCCTTGTTTTAACAGCTGATATTGAACTTCCTTATCATGACTTCCCACAGATGTAGTCAACTTGATTTCTGTATATTCTACCTGGAAATATACATGCCTGAGTAGAGTTGTCTTTTTTGAACAAAAGTATTTGCAATCATGAATTCATTGGTCTTGAAGAATTCTGTCATGCAATCTTAGCTTTTTTCTATCACCAAGACCATATGTTTTCTAATTTTTGTATTTCAATAGCCAGTAATTATTGATGCATGTTTCATCAATTTCATATTGAACATGTTGGCATAAATTTTCAATTTCTTTTTCACCATCTTAATAGTGCACAGATGTGAATAATAATTGCATTGAGTGGGTTTCCTTGTATGAAGATAGTTATTATCCTACCACAGATAGAAGTATGCTTCATGATAGATCTTGAAATGCCATTTTTGATGATGAATGTTGACATTTATCCCCCTTGAATTTGTCCTTTCTGTCATAGTAACCAAATGGTTATCTGGTCCAAAATGGCCAGTGCCTGTTGATTTCAGCTCACTAATGCGTGGGATAGTGATTTCTTTGTATCCATTTCTTTTTTGATGACTTCCAATTTTCCTAGATTCATACTTTGTATATTCGAGTTTCAATTATTGATAGATGTTTGCAGATGTTTCCTCTTGTTTTGAGCTGTGCCTTATCAGCAAAAATTCTAAAACCTTTACCCCACTCGTCATTTTGGTCAACTTTACTATGAGATGATAGTTCTTCAGTTATATTTTGAGTGCCTGTAACCTGAGGGGGTCCTCTTCTGGTAATAAATCTGACAAGATGAACATTTATTGATGATGTTTATAGTATCTGATAATATGTGAATTTATAAGGTTTTCAGTAACTGATTCCTCAGAAGTGGATAGTATATTCCTTCTGCATAGCCTGTTCTTAGTCTGGAGGCACTACCAAAACCTGTTCACTTTGGGTGACTTTGCTTATATTTGAAACACAAGTGACAAATAGCCTCCAGCATCAAAGCAGCATACAAGTCACCACAGAATGACAAACAGGAAGGTCACTAGCCATTAGGGAAATGCAAATTAAAAAATGGATATTACCTCACTCCATTATTCATAGAAAAGTTAAAAAATTCTGGGAAATAACACATGCTAATAAGAGTATGGAGAAGTTGGAGTTCTCATATTGTGTTGGTGGGAATATAAAATGGTACACCCATGGTGGAAAGTGGTATAGTACTTTCTCAAATATTGCAAAATAAGGATACCTTATGACTTATATGGCCCGATGCTTGGTATAGATCTTGGAGAAATGAGTCATTATATAAAGAGATATATGTAAATCCAAGTTCATCACAGAACTATTAACAATAGCAAGAAGATAAAAACAATCTAAATGCTCAGCAATGGAAGAATTATATATAAACTTTAAAAATATCAAAGAATATCAATGAATCTCTGAAACACCTTGTGACATAGATGAACCTGAAGGATATAATGTTAAGTGAAATAATCAGCTATCAAAAGACAAATACTATAAAAAAATCAATGAAAGTTTTCATTATTAAAAGAAGACTTCTTTGTTGGTTACCAATGATGGGGTGGGAGGTAGGGTAAGAGTAAACCACTGATTAGAAGGTGTTGATGGCGGGTTGAGCCCTGGTGGCATAGTGGTTGAGTGAAGGACTGCAGCCCACAGGCTTGGTTCAAATCCAGCAACAGCTCTCTGGGAGCAAGGCTGGGTAGCTCCCACGACCACCAGAAGGCAGTGATGCCCCCCTGAAAGAAGGTATTGATGTTGTTATTAGGTCTTGTCTAGTCAAGGCATTTTCAATTAAAAAAATTCTGGCTCATAATAACATTACTTATACAGAATAAAACATTACCCATGCCTGTGCCATTTTCAAAATTGTTATTTGACCCCATTGTTATAGCCACTGTGTCAATCTCATTGAAGGTCTTTCTTTTTTCCGCTGACCCTTACTATACCAAGCACAACATCTTTTTCCAAAGAGTGGTCTTTGCTGATAACATGTACAAAATATGTGAATATGTGCTCTTGATCATACGCTCCTCTTTAAATGATTGAATGAAGACCTAATCTATATTTTTGGTAAAGTCATTCCATATATTTCTTCTTTTTATTGATGCTTCCTATTCTTTTCAATATTTAATTCCCCTCAATTCTTTCAGTTTGAGATATGCCGAGAGCATTTTTCCTTAAAAAAATAATGATATTGGCATGTAATACACATATCATCCAATTTAATAGTTCAATCATATTTAAGTAGAGTTGTGGAATCATCACCAAATCAATTTCAGGAGGTTTTCTTCTTTCATATACTCATTGTTGTTGGCTCCCTCATCCTTCCCAACCTCTCCTGCCATCCCTCTCAACAAAACCATCCAAACAGAGCAAAAACACAAAACCAGACTCACTGCCATTCAGTTACTGCTGACTCATGACAACCCTACACCCCGTGGTGCAAATTCCCTGTGAGAGTGTGAGGCCATAGGTCTGGTCTTTCTTCTGCGATTTTGGACTCTTGATCTTGCGGACCACAGCCCATCATGTAACCACTACAGGTATTAGTAAACCCGTTTCTGATTCTATTGATTTATTTACCTATCCTGGGTTTAAAAAACAGCAAATAATATACAATAAAAACCAAAAACATCAACAATGGCAAAACTAAATAAAGAAAACCTCAATCAAAATGAAAACAGAAAACAGTAAAATCTGAAACAACTTAAAAATGCTTCAAAAGGGGAGGTCAAGATGTATCCCTAATCTAAGAACAATGAAGTTTTATGATTTGGCCCTACTTGATACTCTCACCAAGAGAGCACTGAAGATTTGGGTGCTAAAGCAATGACACATAATGTCCAACTATCAGAAAGAATAGCATCTGGAGTCTTAAAGGCTTTCTGAAAACAAGCATTCATCTAAATGAGGTGTCAATCAAATCCACATGGAAGAAACATTGCAACCCGTGCAATCCAATGATTGTAAATGATATAACCCAAGACCAGATGAGAGAACAGTATCGGAGTTTAAATTTGAACAACCATTTTTTAGAAGGCTATGGATGACAGTGGAAGTCCCAAATCCATGTCCAGGATCCCCTTATGGATTAAGCCATAGTCCAGAGATGTGAACAGCCTTACTATCAAATAGAGAGCCTTGTAAAGTCAATCATGGCAGATGTAGTTAGGTTGCAATAGTCTCCCTCCCCCGTCCCCTGCATCACTGCCCTGGTGGGAGTAGGAAGCCCAGCCTTGGTCCTGGAGAGCTGCTGCTGGATTTGAACCATCAACCCCGTGGGTCGCAGTCCCGCACACAACCACTGTGCCACCAGGGCTCAGCTGAAATAGTCTTTTTTTACTTTCTAACTCCAGATCTTTGCATCTTTCTTTTTAGTACTGAACTACCCTTGTAGATTTCTGTTCAGTGTTTTTAACCTCATCATTTTTTCCACCTGCTTTAGCTACACTACACTACACTTTAGCTACAGTGTAGCTACAGAACAAATTTCAAAGTCTTTTAACTTTGGTCTCTGCTTTATTGTCTTTCAAATTACACCTTCCTTTCTTCATATATTATGTTCTTTAAAAATCATTTTATTAGGAGCTCATACAGCTCTTATCCCAATCCATATATAGACCCATTGTGTCAAGAACATTTTTCATGTATGATGTTCTTGATGTCATCCCACAGTTCATCAGGCCTTCTGTCATTAGTGTTTAGTGTACTAGGTGTGTTCTTGAGTTGTTCTCTACATTCAATTGGGGTATGCTGATCATCGTAGTTTAGCTTTTCTGAATTTATTTTCTCTTTCAAATTGAACTTGCCCACTAACAATTAATAGTAAGTTCTTGGGCTTGTTTTGATTGACAATATTGACCTTCTCCATAAACTCATCACATGGACATAGTCAATTGGATTCTTGTGTATTCCATCTGAGGAAGTTCATTTGTATAGAAGTCATTTATTAATGGTATCTGCAATGAAGAAGTCATTGGTCTTGCAAAATTTTACCATTCTATATGCAACTTTGTTTTTATTACCAAGGACCTATTTTCAGCTACTCTCCTTCCTTTTTGTTTCCAACTTTTTAATTCCAATTACTAATAATTCTCAATGCATCTTGATTGCATATTTGGTCAACTTCAGACTGAAGAAGTTTATAGAAAATTTCAAGTTCTTCATCACTGGCTTTAATGGTTATGACATAAATGTGAGTAATGGTTGTATTGACTAGATTTCATCATAGGCATATAGATATTATCCTACCACAGATTGTATTGTACTTCATGTAGTTTCTCTAAATATTATCTTTAAAGATATATGTGACAATATTCCTCTTGGATTTATCATACCTGACATAGTAAACCACATTATCATCTGATTCAATGGCCAGTAAGAGAAGCAAACATCCATTTAAGCTCACTGTTAAATAGGATATTGATCTTTATAATTTTCCTAAATTGATACTTCATACAAGTGTTAACTTGGGTGATGGATAAGGTAATATGCAATAAGAGAGGGAAGACACTGAGAGGTTTGCAAGAGTGAAAGGCAACAGAAATATATTGTTATATACACACTCCTGTAATCATTGTGATCTAAGGGTGCACTCATGGATAGACACACAGATTGAACAACGGTGGGAGAGAGAATGGGATTTACACACACAATCATATAATCAGAAGATATATCTGTGCATTTACCTTTGCTGCAAACATGTTCGTGAATGTAGTGAAGCATATTGGGGTAAGGTTATCAAAACTTCTTAGACATATCTAAATACCTGAAGGGAATGAGTTTCTGGCCTGGAGGCTCAGGGCTATCCTCTGGGGGAAACCAAGGTCAATGGGCATAGCACAGAAGAGATGATGTCTTACAGCCTTCTTTGGTGAGTAACAACTAAAACCTTAAAAACTTGTGAGTGGCTATTGAATGTGCAACAATTGGCCCACCTCCCCCTGGAGAATCGAAGAGTGATGGAAGTCAGAAGCTACAAGGGTACCATGAGGCCAGTGGACTAAGGGACAACTCAAACATGAATTTCCACCACCATGAGACCAGAGAAACTAGGTTATGCCTAGATGTCACTACCACTTTTTTTCTGTGAGGAATCACATTGGATGTGTCTAGTTCGAGTGGGAGAAAAATGTGGAGCAAAAGACACGAGGCTTACTGGTCAGAGGGAAAATGGTGGAATCACTTAGATTATGGCTCTTAATTACCCTTTGTATCTGGAACTGAGTCCAAACCTTAGCTCAAGTTTCAGCTAAACAATGAAATCTGTTCAGCTAAACAGATCCATAAAGGGAAAAATAGCATTAGGGAGGTACTCACCCCTTAGAACATGCAGGGAAGATATATAAGGAAACCATCTGTGTATGCTTGAGAAAAGGTCATACTGTGAAAGGTTGGTAATAGTACCAAAATGAAAAAACTCGGCTTATCATTATAATTATAAAAGGCTATCATTTCTATTTTGTCATCTGATAGCTACTGAAGCAATAGAGTCCATTATGATTTGTTAGCTGTAGGATACGAGACCTGAGTGTTAAATACTTGGCTTGACTTTAGTTGAGTTTCTCTTGGTATATTATTAACTTGTGTTGCTATATCGCTAATGAAACATTAAAGGGGGGCTGAGCCCCGGTGGCTCAGTGGTTGAGTGCGGGACTGCGGCCCACGGGCTTGGCAGTTCAAATCCAGTGGCAGCTCTCCAGGAGCAAGGCTGGGTAGCTCCCACGACCACCAGAGGGCACTGATGCCCCCCGGAAAGAAACATTAAAAGGACTCACATGAGACAAGACTGGCTCCAAGCTCACCCCAAAGCTTCTTGGATAAATGGTGTACTGGAATGTGCAGAAGACAGGGGGTAGCCAGGTAGAAGGCAAAATTCTGAGATGGAATCACAATTAACTAAGCAACAAGTCTATGCTTATTGAAAATCAAGTAGGCATCTGAATGATGCTGGTCGAATTAGCCTGGCTACTGTTATAGAAAGAGAATGAGACCAGCAAAAACATTGGAAAGATTTTTACAACCTAATTAATATTTCTCTCTTATTCCACACCTCTAAAAATAATGATCAAAAGGTTTTAAAATGAAAAGATGCTATAGACATTATTTTATAAATACACAAAGGACATTATAATAAGTTTGAAAATATTAGCTTTGGAGTGAACTAAAAGCTCTGTGAGCCAAGTAAAATTAGGGAATCTTACTGAATTACCTTATCAGCATATGTGGGAAATAAAACCTGCTTCTTGGGGTCTTGAAGATTTCATGAGATAATATATGTCCAACACTCAGTGCAAGGTTTGACAATACAATTGGGCACCTACATGATGATTTCACTGTTATCAGACAATTTCTTTATGACTAGAAGAAGCAGGAGGTATTTAAAGAAGAATTTAAAATATTTCCCAGAGGCATCCCCCCACAGAAAACAACCCATGGGACCTGGGGTGATTTTGCTCAGAGCCTGGACATCCACCAGGCCTCAGGGACAGCAGGGAAAGAAGGACTGTTCTTGAAAAAAAAAACTGCTTTACTGATTACTGATCTGTGAAATCTGAAAGGTCTAATTTACAGGGACCTGAGAGGAAATAGAATGTTTGGGCTTATTTATAAATCTTAGTGGATTTCTTTTCTACGCAAATAGACAATCTACATGTTATCTCCAACACACTCTTAAAGATTTTCCTGAGTTTCAGGCTGAGTCTTCATTTTATTCTTTTTGTCTCCAGACATGTCACTACCCGAAATAGAAAGCAGCGAGTAGCATTTTCTTTGTCAAACTGAACAAAGTATTGGTGGAGTTCCAAAACAGTCTGAAGGGGGCAGGTCACACTTATGTGATTAAATCCATTGGTGAAATGCACGGGGATTAGCATCTGTTAAAAGAATTGTACTTGGTGTGCAGGTGTTTCAATATTTGCATTTAGTGTGTGTTTCAGAAACAACCTCTGAGAAAAACATTCATATACCAATCTGGAGGTTTTATTGTCTAAATCTGTGCGGACGGTCATTCTGTTATGCAGACTTTTGTGACCCTCTTGCAAGCTGTAAACTATTTAACGAAGTGAGTATATTGAGAAAGATGACAGACCCTCAAACTCTGGGGAAGGAGTATTATAGGAGAAGAATCAGCATTTTCCCTGGAGACTGTGCCTAATATGTGAACAGCAAAAACAATTACATTGGTGATTTCAGGAAGTCCCATAAATTCCATTGCACAGCCCCACTTTTGAAATATGACTGCACTCAGCAAAAGCTTAGGCTCGTATATTAGCCAAAATAAACGAATCACGAATTAATTAGCCACAGTTCGGATTTGTGAATGAAGGGAGGAGGTAGACCTCTGGTTTCCGGGTGCCTGGGCCTCGCCGTTTAACTATGTAGGCACCTTCGATCTCCCTGGGCCAGCATGTGGAGGGAGAGGCGGCGCTACTTATTAAAGCAGGATTTCGGATCACCTCTCATCGTGGCGATTGCTTTAACCAGTCTGTAATCCACATTGTTAAAATACATGGTGCTCTGGTATATTTGTATGGTAGGCAAGGTGGGGGGCTCAGGGAATGAATGCATTAGATCTCCAGGGATTTGGGGTTTACAATTAGAAAAAAATTAAAGGCATCAATTGGTCTCACACACTGCCTCAAGAAAATTAGAACTGAGCAAAAACAGAGGCCAAGTGAGTCTACCTTTTAAGATCCCTCCCGAACCCTCCCCCCACCCCCCACCCCTGCCTGCTTCCCCCCCACACAACTGAATAGTGCATGATGGATGACTGTGGCCTTTGATGAATATCCACTCGGGAACAGGGGTTTCTGAGTAAATAGTAATTGATGTTGCTACTGATGTCTGCTGTATCTCTTTCTCATGCAAATGTTCTTTTTTTTCTTTTTGGTTTTCTAGATCTTAGAAGCAGGGTTATTTGAGGTCACTTTGGAAATGCACCCAGGAAGTTTCAGTGAATGCAGATTTCACTTTTTTTTTTTTATTGTGTCAGAGAACTGTCTCTAGGGACTGCTCTGTGAGTGGACTTGGCCTTGGTGAATTATGTCTGATGGATGCTGGAAGAATCTGTGCTTCTTTGATCCTGGAATGACCATGCACTGTATTTTTGTCCCGGACTACTAATACTTCCCCAAACTGCTGCTGTCAGGCCCATGAACTCTATCCTACTCTTATCTTGCCTTCTAGTGAGCTACAGAATTTTTGATCACATGAACCAGAAATCTTCAACTGGTTGGAGATGAGCCAGTTAGGGTGCAGTGTAGCATGATGGAACATACAATTTTTTTCTAGTTTTTCAATACTTCCTTCCCTCCACTATCATTATCCCAATTCTATCTTACAAATCCGGCTAGCTCAGAGGATGTACACTGGTGCAGATAGGAAGCAGAAACATAGGGAATCCAGGGTATATGATCCCTTCAGGACCAGGGATGAGAGTGGTGATACTGAGAGGGTGGAGGGAATGTGGGGTAGAAAGGGGGAACTGATTATAAGGATCTACATATAACTTTCTTTCTGGGGTATAGACAACAGGGAAGTGGGTGATAGGAGACATTGGACAGTGTAAGATATGACAAAATAATAATAATTATACATTATCAAGGGTTCATGAGGGAGGGAGGAGCAGGGAAGGAGAGGAAAAATGAGGCACTGATACAAAGTGCTTAAGTAGAAAGCAAATGCTTTGAGAATGATGAGGGCAACAAATGTTCAAATGCGCTTGACGTACAATGGATATATGTATGGATTATGATGAGTTGTAGGAGCCCCCAATAAAATGATTTAAAAATATTTTTCATCATGTGACACATACCCATCATATGTTTTATTAAACCATCATAAATCTAAACATATTAAAATATATATCAAGTAGTTGTTGTAGCTACATAATCTAGTGTCAATTGGGGACCTGAGAGGATTAAGAGTGAAGGGGTGGAGTCTAGTCTGTCAATCAGGTCATAGCCAATAAGGCCTCTGTATGGTCATGGCCTTCTCCTGAGAATTCTGGGAATTCCTGCTTTTCCCCTCTCTGTTACTCCCTTGGAGACGCTCTACTGACAAGACACATTGCACTGCGCTGATATAGACCCTGACCTCTGGAGATGGAGAAACCATGTGGAGAGCCCTGCTGAGATGCTTACAATGCCACCGGATCCACAAGATTCCCCACCCATTGGCCTGCATTTGGTACCATTGTATGTGTTTTGTGAGTCTGAAGAGGACTTTATAGATTGTTATCAGACATATGGGTTAATATCAGATACTTATCAGACTTGAGCTGGACTGGGCTGGGATGTTTTCTCAATATTCAACTGCTCTTGTATAGAAAGCTCATTCATATACATGCACACACGCACACACACATGGACACAAAATAATCAATTTAACCCTGAACACATACAAGGCAAAGAATAAAAACCACATGACTATATTAATAGATGCAGGGAAAGCAGTTTCCAATATTCAACAATCATTTGATCAATATCCTCAAAAATAGATATGGAATTGAAATTCCTTAATATAGTAAAGGACAAATATGGAAAATCCACAGCCAACATGATACTTAGTGGGAAAAAGCTAGAAATATTTCCGCTGAAGTTATGGGCACTACAGCAAAGTATGGTGAAGAAAGCAGATGGTATCTGGCTATTAATTGGAATAGTGTCTGGGGTCTTAAAAGCTTATATTCAAACAAGCAGCCGTCAAATGAGGTGCTGACTAAGTCCTCATTGAAGAATATGACAAAATCCAATTATGATAAAGGAAAAAGTATCTGCGCTTACATAGTGAACACCCAATTTGTAGAAGGCTATCTGGGGAACAGTTGGAGAATCTAAAATTCATCTTCAGAGTATCTCATCAGATGAGTGTCTGGTAGATAACCTAGTCACAGGCGAGTGACCCAAACAGCTATGCTAGCGGACACAGATTATTGTAAACTTGATTATGATCGATCAAATCATATTATACTATTCTACATGGTCAGTTGACCTCCCTCTTGATTCCACCTGAATTTGCTCAAGGCTCAAATATTTATTGCTTATTCCATGACAGAAATTTCTTCTCTGACTTTTAAAGTATTGTTGGTGGTCTTTTCTTTCTTACTATTTATTTTTATCTCAATATTATTTTATTCTTTTTGTGTCATTTTCATCTATTTATTTATTTTTGGGGGGGCATCACTGCCCTCTGGTGGTGGGAGTGTCTTTGTCCAGCCTTTGCTTCTGTGAGCTGGAATCGAACCTCCATCCCAGTGGGCCGCAGTCCCGGGCACAACCACTGTGCCACTGGGGCTCAGCCCCATTTTTATTTTTGTCTGTTAGGTTGTCCAGTTTATGAAGCACACAGAGGAAGTGGATACACAGAGACAATAGTTGATGCAATTGTTTATCGGGAACAGGGTGAGGGTGGGGAGTTGGGGGAGCAAACATTGCATGTGAGAGGGTGGGAAGGTACATTAGAACTGATTGTGATTATGGTTATACAACTTTTTAAAGAAGAGATTTAAATATGGAAGTGTATGATATTTGAATGTTATATCAAGAAAACTACTAAAAAATAAGAAACCAAACTTGATCTTTGGTTACAATGGGTGAAGGAGAAAGAGTTTTTGCTTTGGGACAATTGAGTTAATGGTGAAACAACTTGGAAAAGGATATCAGTAATGGTTGTACAATATGAAGAGTATAATCAATGGCACTGAATTATACATGTGGAAGTTGTTGAATTGCAAAAGTTTTTTAATCAACATTTTATATGTGCTTTTGAAAGGTGACAAGTGCAACAGTTAAATATAGTGACACCTTACAAGCGTGTAGAGAGCATGTGCAGAAACTTATGCATAGAACTAATGAACAGGTTATATGCAAGATATGCCGAATGGGAATTCATTTCTTTAGCAATAAGAGATAATTTTTCAAAGTATTCATCAGCTCAATTTAAAGACTTCAGTGAACAAGGATTTATGTCAGGAACTAGAATTCAGGTTACATGAGCAGCTTAACTGTGCCAAATCTTTCCATTTCTCTAGGTGTGGCTTTTCTCCGTGGAGCATTTTATGTGTATATTGAGATAGAAAAGACAATTCACACCTCTTCATACAGCCAGTGAAACAAGGAAATTTCAATCTTTACAGCCTAAATAATAGTTATAGCCCTCTATTGTACAAAATAGTTATACAATCTATGTATTCCCTGAGTCAAAGTTTTCAAGTTTGTCCCAATTCCCTCATTGATAGCCCTAATAGTTTGGGGTTTTACCTCTAGGTCAGTGAGTCACCTTGAGTTTATTCTTGTGCATGGAGTGAGGTAAGGGTCTTGCTTCATTTTTCTGCAGATATATATCCATTTTTCCCAGCACCACTTATTTATAAGGGCATCTGCTTCCTATTTGATATTTTTTGGACCTATCGCAGTAAATGAGAGCTGATCACAATGATTAATATATGGCCCCCTCCCAGGGGGATGCACAGCAGAAAACTGGGTGAAATGAGACAGCGGTCAGTGTAAGTCATGAAAAAAAAAAGGGAATAATTTATAAATTATCAAGTGGACACGGGGGAGAGAAGGAGCTCAAGTAGAAAGAAAATGATTTGAAAAACATGATGACAACATATGTACAGATGTGTTTGGCACAAGGGATACATGCATGCATTGTGATAAGAGCTATAAGAGCTCCAAATAAAAATTTAAAAATAGTTATACAACATACACAATTATACAATAAGTAAAACAACCTTTATGGTAAAGATAGCCTATGTCCCAGCTGTCTGTTATCATTTCATCACTTCAACCATTTTGAATCATCATTTCCTATTTTAGAGAGAGGCACAGTACTAGAATTGGTGGTGGATTTTGATGACAGTGTGTCAGTTTAGACCAGGGGAGCTCATACTTTTTTAGTATACGAGCTACTTATAAAATGATCAAGTCAAAATGATCTACCAACTACAAAAATGCAAAACATATATTTATATTTATTTATTACATTTATTCATAAATGCATTGAGAATTCTTTATATGTATAAAGTATGTTTATGTATCTTGTATTACCATAAGTCCATATTGCAAAACACAACACAATGAACTACGTACATTTTTTTGTCATTACCTGAGTTTACTCTGAGGACTTGCACTGAATGGGATGAGACAGGGAGGCATAGTCCATACAGTAGCTGCTGACAGCCAGCCTCAAGCAGGCTTCCAAATGATCATCATTCATGGTGGAATGGTACTTGGACCTTTATGAGGGAAAAGGCTGGCTCACATAAGCAGAGCCAAATAATGCAGTAAAGGAGGTAGCACATTTTCTCATGTTTGGATACTTTCCCTCTGTGAGTAAATTCCAAAATTGTTTGTGAGCTCTGGACTTCAGCTGAATATAATGTCAAAATCTCCCATTCCATATGAAAGCAATACGTTCTTGTCTTCTTACTTGGTCCAGCTCTCCCATTCATTTTAAGACTCTTTTTTATGTTTAAGAGAAAAAAGAGAGAAAAAAAAAAAAACAAGGTCTAAAAATCGGCAATTGGCAAGGTCTAAAAAATTAGCTTGTCAGTTTTGCTGCACTTAGCACAGTTGTTCGCACATGTGTTTGACATCTAAGGTTGCTTCTGATTGGCTATGCTGTATTATCATTTAAATGATGGGCTTGATGATAGACACGTCTATTTTTTTAATGCCATGTGACCTACCCACACTACATTTGCAATTGACTAGTAGATCATGATCCACATATTGAGCACCCCTGGTTAAGATAATGGATGATGTGTCCTCTCAGCATGAGACTTGGGCAGTCTTCAGCCCTTCCTTTGCAGTTCCTTATGGGGGAGCTTCTTGGAGAGGGTAGCCCAAGGAGAAAAGCCCCTGCTTAATAACCCCATGGGCAAAGCCTCTTGTGAGCAGGAGCCAACTCTTGAAGTTAGGGTGGGGAACAGTTTGGGGATGGAAAGGCACACA
>PVJH01008899.1:0-82302 GCA_004026705.1 Nesogale talazaci | reverse complement strand
AAGGACCTGGAAACCATTATGTTGAGTGCAGTAAGCCCACAACATTAAGGTAAACCACCAGACAATAAATTCGGGGTACAAATTCCCAAGCAAAGGGGTAGAGAGCCTGCCCTAGCATCCATGAACCACACATCAGTCCTCTTATGTGCACATTGCAGGGGAATGGCCAGTCCCCCACAACTAATTGTGGGTTTGATAGACACAATTGTATGGTTCAAAACATAGATAGCAAGATGATGGATAGATAGATAGATAGATAGATAGATAGATAGATAGATAGATAGATAATTATAATAAAGCCATTGAGAACTAAAGAGAAAAAGTAAAATGGACATATTTTATAGTGGTATGCTCACCTCCTGGATGGCTGTGATCTGACCCACCATATCCTTGTGTGCACAGCATGAGCCCAGGACAGGAGAGGAGGGGGACATGGGGAGGGGGAACAGGGGAGAGAGCTTCAAGAAAGGGTCTGGGAGAGGTGAAGGCAAGAGGTTGGGGGAGGTGAGATGATGGAGGGAGAGTTTCTTTATTGCTAACCAAGGCGTATATCTACTTATGAGGCGTGATTACAGGTAACCACACATCACAGGAAAGGGTTGCACTATAGGTTATACAGCAAGGAGGGGGATGATCTAGAGACATACACACAATAGGAAGGGGAGGTTTGGGGGCACACATGTGACAAGATGGAGAAGGGAGCCTTGCAGGGAAGTTAAGCTAACATCAGGGGAGGGGAGCATCTAGGCATTCACCCTTCTGTTGGTGGGAAAATGGAGAGGAATAACTTCTTATCAGGAATGGATGCTCAACAAAATTATATAGATTATATAATTTTATATAAATTAGAAATTTATATTTATTATTATAAAATATAAATTTTATATAAATTATAAAATTATATAGAACCTCAGGAGATTCCTTACTCCATGGGTTGAGATGACCTTAGATTCAGTGCCTTGGGGGAACATGGCATCCTCATAGGCCACACTGGAAGGATTTGGTGTAGAAATCCCACTGGGTGAGCTGGGATTTACCTCACAATTAACTGCAGCCCTTGGACTTAAGACTGTAACTCCCTGGGCTGAGCCCCGGTGGCGTAGTGCTTGAGTGCGGGACTGCGGCCCATTGGCTTGGCGATTCAAATTCAGCAGCAGCTCTCTGAGAGCAAGGCTGGGTAGCTCCCACGACCACCGCAGGGCAGTGATGCCAAAAAAAAAAAGACTATAACTCCCTTCTATGAGCAGAAACAAATGATGGCCACCCAAAGCTATGGAATTTTTTATGATCATTGGATTAGTCACGACCCCTGGGGGCGAAGGGGGAATTAGGACCTCTGACTTTGCCAGCATTCCATGAATGGTAGCTCAGAACCACCGTCAGTTACTGTTTTAATGTCTTCCTTGCTTTACAGGGACCTGCATTCATCTGTTAGGCAAGGTTCATGCACTTGTAAATGCAAATGCTGTTGGAAGTGCTCCCGTAGCACCAGCTCCCACAGTCAAGGGACAGAGAGCTCAATCATCGAAGAGTTCAATCCATACAAACCACCAGCTCATGATGTGGTTCAGAGCTGGGCTAGCCTTAACCTTCTCTCAACAATATGGTAAATTCTATGTTGCTTGATAAATTAATGACGCTCTCTATAGATGTGCCTTATGCCCCAGGGAGCTGATTGATCATAATGTTTGTCATAAAATGATGATGAGCCCGCTAAAGTGATCAGAGTTGCACATAATCTGTGAACGAATGAATGGGTTTCTTTTATGTGTGTTTGTTGTTTTCAGTTTCTTTAAGTATTTTTCCCAGTTTATGAAGCACAAAAGGGATGGATGTATACAGATAATAACTGGTGTCACGGCTTGTGTGGGATAGGGGGAGGTGAAAGGGAAATGGGAATCAAAAAAGAAGGATGCTCCAGAACTGGTTATGGTGATGTGGATATGACTGAACTGGGAAAGTGTATGATATTCTAATTACAGCTCAATAAAACTATTGAGGGGAAAAAATAAAAATGGTGTACCAGTAGCACATAATTCAGTATGTTCTTAAAAGTCACTATACTTCTTTTCCTCACCTTTAAAAGTATCGGTGATTGAGATGTCGTTAATTCATATGAGTCTTTCTAGCCATCATTTCTTATGTGATGCATTCTAATTCTGGACTCTGTGGTTAGAATCCCACTTTGGAGGGAATTCTCTGCTCTACTCCTGCTCTGGACTAGAGTAGGGTTAAGACCTGACTTTAGTAGATGGTGTGGACCAAGTCACATCCCTTGTTTTCTGAGGGATATCTTTAGCCTCTACTTTCCCGAGGGTGGGACTTCAAACACTGTGCTTCATTTTCCTGGTGGGTACGATCAGCGAAAAGACAAAACCCATTCCTTTATCAAAGCATTGGCTCCGTGTCTAAGAGCCATCTCTGACACAGAAAGAAAAGGCAAGTCTGTCAGAAGAAGAACACATTCCAGGTGTCTATCTGTAGGGGCGGCTGGGACAGGGCAGAGTGTGGCAGAGAGACTGGGGCAAAGCGAGAGGAGCAGCTCTGAGACAATAAGACTGTGAGGTACAGTGTGCGACTCGATGGTATTGCCACCTCAAATATTGACGAGCGTGTTTGATATTATCATGTTCTCTTCACAGCACTGCTATGAAAATAAATCAGAGCTTTCCTTGGTTTTAAAACGAAAAACCAACACTGATCTCTTTGCTAAAGTTGGTAGTCAGATTCAGAAATCAGCGAGATATCGACTCAAAATATATGAAGGGGGTGGGGAGGGAGCTGAACGAACCAAACACAGGCAACTGTCACTCGTGTTTCCCATTAGAAAGACCCTCCTGTTTCCAGTGACAGTCCAGATGAACCGGAACCTTCTGTAAGTGGAGTTACCACAACTAACAAAATGCAAGTGTCACACTCTTTTTCACTGTCGGAGAAAAACATCTTTTAAACTTTCCATTATGTATCGGGTAAAAGTTTACGGAGAAAATCCATTTCCATTCAAGAATTCACATGCATTTTGCTTTATGTCATTGATTGCGATCCCCACAATGTAGCATAATTTTCCCACTTAATCTCTGTGTTCCTCCTCATTCTAAATACAATTTTATCATGTGCACACTTTTAGTATGTATGCATGAAAATATGCCTATAAATTTATATGCAATGTTTCCAGTTCCAAATACAAATGAAATATACGTATTGTGCTATGGGTACTAAAAGGTAATAGTAATAGGGGATTGACTTTCACCTGAAATTACTTATGATATTAATGACATTATTTGCATATCTATTGCTCTATTACTTCTTCTGAGGGAAGGAAGGGAGGATGGAAAGGAAGGAGGATGAGAAGAAAGCTCAATATGAAGAAGAAACAGGATGTGAGGGAGGGAGGAGAGAGAGGAAAGAGTGTTTCATGAGGCTTTCGAGGGGAGCCAAGAGCCGACATTGAATCTCCAGCAGGTCATTAATGAGTCTGGGGTTTTTTGGTTTGGGAAGTAGGGCTATTCACCATCTGCCACTAGGAGGCAGCATGGAGCTAGGAATCGGGAAGTTTGGCCCGCTGGACCTCAGTTGTTTGTCCCTGATCAAGTCATTTAAACTCTTGGACCTTCTTCAGTTTGCATGCCAGGATTTTTACTTAATTATGACTCTTATGACTTTCTGGAGAGTTTGAAGTCCTGATATGGATGGAGCCTCTAGGTAGGGGTGCATGAGAGGCAGAGCAGCTTGGTCCAAGCACAATGAAAGAGGATGGAAAGGACGGTCGTTGGATGTGGCACGGCCACATGTGTGATGCGATCGACTGTCGGGACAGTGCATATGCAGGTAAATATCTGTGGGTTGATTTATAAAGAGACACTGCTGCCTTGGGACCAAAATGTTCTCATCTGTGTGGTCAAAGCTCCCCACAGGCCTCCTCCCTCGGTGTGGCTTGAGCACTGTGCCCCCAATTCCCCCTTCTTTTGTGTTAGTTCTTTTGTGCACAGATCCGGGGAAACAACATGTCTATATCTTATAAAGAACAAATAAATGACCCTTGATTTCTAGTGAATATTGGTGGCTCTCTGCCATAAAATAGCATAGCATAATGATTTTTTTAAAAAACGCTGATGCTGGAGGCAGGCTGTTGGAAAACTCACAATGCCAGCTTGGCAAATCACTTTATCTGTTAACTAGGTGTCTTTTCTCTCTAAGATGAGAGACTGGTCGCATCTGTTATCCCAAGTTGTGGTGCAATGAATGAGCTATTCAGTGGAAAGCATTTGCTATAGTGCTTGACATATAGACAGCTCTTAATAAATGTTAGCTATTTTAAGTGTACTTGCCCATTTCCTGCATAGTGTGTATGTGTGTGAGAGAGACACCTTAACTAGTGCTTAACTAGTGTACTGTAAGTAAGGGCTTACTGTGTCCCCAAACGATAAGCTGCTATAACACAGTTAAGTATTTTAATACATGTGAACGGATTAGTTGACAGTTTATTATGATTGTTACTATAATGAACCATGATGCTGAAATAAACTTTTTAATTTTTTAAAATTATTGAGTATATATTCTTTAGTCACAAAGAGCATTCGTCTCTAGGCTGAAACCTTTCCAATTCACGTCAGGCCTTTCTGTGGGAGAAAATCTATTGACCACTCCCAGAGCTGTGACAACATAAGAGGCCAGAAAGGAGAGTGCCCAGGGAATGCAATTTATACATGTCAGCCAAGTCCAGTGTGGGGGTGTTGTTGCTGTAGTTTTACATAAGAGTGTCAGGATGTTTGTGCTCTCTGATTCTCATCTCCAGTGTGGGATCAGCACAAGGCAGGGAAGCAAGTGGGTCTCAAATATTGTATAGATGTTGCAAAATACAAACACGGGAACATTTGAAATCCAAGCGATGTGATTCATTTTGCAACTCAAAGTAGATTCAATTGGATTTGTGTATTTTGTTGTTGTGTCTGAATCATTCAATTCATCTAAAATCAATGATGAAAGCAATTTTTTAAATCTCATCTTTTAAAAGCTGAAGACTTAATAAGCAACAAGCTAAAAATCTGGTTGGATATGTAAATCTTTCATACAAATGATCGATAATAGGATTTATTGGAGAATATAATAGCTAGTATAACACTTAATCTTGAGCAGGTGAATAATTTGTGAAAGACTGCATGACTTTTTCTGAAATTTATACTCTCAGGGTAAGGTTGAGATCGATGCTTTGGGTGATTTCAAAATGTAAAATAATAAAAGAAATATTACAGGATGAACTCTTTAGATTTGGAATGTAAAAAGCATGAATAATGCTGTGAAATCATTGTTTTAATTACATTTTCGTTAACTATTGGATCACATCCACTGCCTTGTAATGCCGACTTTTATAACTTGAAAAAAACTCCCCTCACCCTCAATTCTGTTTTTGTACCTTCTCTCTGTTGGTCCACCTTTCCAGGGCTACACATGCACATCACGGGGCGGTCAACGTCATGGACACACATTGCCATAAAAAGAAAAACCAAAATTAGTGTTTGTCATATGAATATATTTATTTTATTTTTATTCTTTTTAGGCATCACTGTCCTCTGGTGGTGGGAGTAGGAGGCTCAGTCTTTGCTCCTGTGAGCTGGAATTGAACCTCCGTCCCTGTGGGCCACAGTCCCACGCACAACCACTACGCCACCGGGGCTCAGCCACGAATATATTTATTTTAATGAACTTGTATGTTTCTAAAGAATCCAAGCCCGCTGAGCCCCGGTGGCGTAGTGGTTGTGCGCGGAACTGCGGCCCACTGGGACGGAGGTTCAATTCCGGCTCCCAGGAGCAAAGGCTGGGCCTCCTACTCCCACCACCAGGGCAGTGATGCCTAAAAAAAAAAAAAGAATCCAAGCCCACTTCAGTTTTACTCCTCTTCCTTCACAGACACTCAGACTAATGTCTACACCTGAGGGGTAATGAGTCTCGGAGATTTTAAGTCTGTGAGCCTTCCCCTCTCCCCTCTCACCTCTCCTCTCTGAACCTGGAAGTATATCACCAAGCTCTCTCTCTCCCTCCCTCTGTTTTAACTTTATGCATTTATGCTGATTTTTTTAAAAAACAAATCCTGTGTAGTTTCACAGTCCTTCTTATCAAATAAAATCAGTAACAGTATCCCATTAAACTCCCCAGAAATGTGGTTCCTACTTGTTCCTCCCATCCCCCATGTGGCAGTCATATGCTTATGTTAATTTTATGATTGATATGTAAGGGTGGAGTCTAGCCTGTTAATCTGGAGATAGCCATTGAGTAGCCAATGAAGCCTCTATGTGGGCATGGCTTTCTTCTGAGACTTCTGGGAAATCTCACTATATATCCCTCATGAAGATGAAAAGTTATCTTCCCCAGTGGTTGGGAGTTAGTCTCAGAGATGATGAATCACAGACAAGACAAGATGGCAGCATCCGAGAAGCTGGAGGAGCCGGCAGAGAGACCACATGGCTTTGCCCTGATGGAGCCAGACCTCTGAAGCTGGGGCGGCCACATGAAGGCCTCTGCCAGCGATGAGCTGCTTCTGCTGTTGATAGACCCTGAGCCCTGGAAGCGAGGAGCCATGTGGAGACCCCTGCCAGCGCCCGGATTCTGCACCCACTGACCTGTGACTTCGTAAGTCAGAAGGAGACTTTATAGACTGATTTCAGTCATATGGGTTAATATCGGACTTATGATTTTGAACTGGACTGGGCTCAATGTCCTGGTCCTCTTATATATAAACCTTTTCCTTATATCTATATGCATGTCTATGAAATTTGTTCCTTTAGTCTACCCAGACTAATAAACCCCACCCCTAATTTCCTCTCCCTGCATCACTCCTGTCCTCCTAGTCTTCTAAATCTTGTCATTGGGTGTGAAAATCACTTTTATTTTCTTAGTTTTCCATTACAATAATGGTGCCATTAAGCACTTTGTAAGATTGACTGGGCTAAGCATCACATTTTCTGTTTTTGACCATGTCTTGCCATGTTTAAGAGCGTCATCATTGTTTTTTAATGATGCTTAATACTCCATTGTATGAATGTACCAGTGTTTGCTTATCCATATTTCTAGCCAGGATGTTGGTGTGGGGAGAGAACGGTGATATGAGCTTGCTCCCTCCTGCTGCAGTTCCTGAGACTGGGCCAGAGTTTCAAGACCCCTACTGAGCACCTAGAGGCAACACCAAGGGTGAGTCTGACTGGACTGGGTCTCTAGGGTTTGGCTCCCAGCTTGGTAGGTTCAGAAACTCAACCCGATCCATGAATCTAGTATGTGTCAGTCTCTCAAACAACTGGCCTGCTCTGTGCTTTGTGTTGTTGGGCACAGGGCTCCATATGGGTCAGAGCCGACTCCATGGCATCTAACAGCGGCGTTATAATTATGGAGCCCTGGTGACTCTATATATAATGCACTGGGCTATCATCCTCAAGAGAACAGTTTGAAATCACTAGCCACTCTGTGGGAGAAAGATAGGGTTTCACAGTCTCAGAAACTCACAGGGGCAGTTCTTCCCTGTCCTAGAGGGTCACTGTGAGTCAGTATCAAGTTTATCTCTGTAAGTATGACAATTACATCTAAGCTTTTCCAAGCTTCGTTTAGTCAAGAACTGTCTCATTTATCTCCCCATTAGGACCAAAGTGCCAACCATAGTGTTTTTGCATGTAACAACCCTTCAAATGACAATCATTGGAAGAGAGAAAAAAAGAGGGGGAGTCAGAGCTGAGGAAGTAATGTGGTAAGATACTATCCAAACCATATGAAAGCTTAGTATGCCATCTGGCCTCCACAGACAGCACATTAGTAATAACTAGTAAACTATTAGCTCTTCCAATTCTGTTTATATCTTTCTAGACAATCAAAGGGGATTCTTAGGAGTCATTTTAGTCATCCTGATTCATAGTATCCTCGATTCCTTCAGGCTTTCTGGGTGGTTCAAATAGCAGAGAGTTCAACTATTAGCCATAAAGGTTGACAGGGGAGAAAAGGCCTGGTGATGTACTTCCAAAAGGTAGCACCATGGAAAACTCTATGAGGTGCAGCCCCACTCTCACATGTATGTGGTCGCCATGACGAGAGACTGACTTCACAGCAACTGGTTTGGTTTCACTTAGCTGTTTATTCCTTTAAGAGAATACAGTCTCTCATGGGAGAGTTGGCCTAACTGGTGAATCATCGACTTTTCCAGTTAAAATTCCAGCTGGATTTCTCAGTGATTCCACTCTGATCAGATGTTCAGACTTCTGAAGTTGTAATAGCAAACAAAACAAAAGCTTCTGCTCTAATGTCAGTTATGATACCTAGCAAGCCTATAGACAAGTTTCTGAGATGGTAAATCCTGAAGATATCACAGTTGATCTTTTTTTCTGAAGAGTAGCTGGTGGGTTTCAAATGCTGCCCTTGAGATTAGCACCCCAACATCTAACTGACAACATTGGGGGGGGGGGGTGGTATCTGGTGGCAATGAGTCAGTTCCAACAAGGAGCAGTCTTTTGTACCATGGAATGAAACACCTCCAGTCTTATGCCATTCTCACAATTTTTTTGTTTGAGCCCATTATTGCAGCCACTAGGTCAGCTCGGCTCATCTAGGAGCTTCTACTTATTTGCTGCCCTTCTATTTTACTAAGCAGATGACGTCCTTCTCTGGGAACTGTTCTTTCCTGATGACGCATCCAAATGACCTGGAACAAAGTCTCAGCATCCTCCCTTCTAAGCAGCATGCTGGCTGCATTTCTTCCAAGACAGGTGGGTTGGTTCTTTTGACAGTCTATGACAGTTCAATATTCTTCACAGACTCCATAACACAAGTATATTCTTCTCCAGTCTTTCTTATTCAATGTCCCACTTCCACAGGCATATGAGGAGACTGAAGAGACCATGACTTGAAGCAGGCTCACTTTAGTCCTCAAAGTGACATCCTTGCACCAACTGGCAGCGCAATCCCTTTGTTCTTTGACATAATCACCTCTAAACCCAGGGTCCTCCTCTTACCTCTACGCTGTATCTACAAAGAACCACTCAAAAGGGAAGCTAATGGTCTGTGGGCTCCATTAACTCATTCATTTGAATGACTAATACATCACAGCATATTGCCCCCAGAAGGTAAGAGCATTCCTATACCTGCTGATAATCCCAAGATAAAAGAAAGAGAAAGGGAAGAAAGGAGAATTCTTGTACTGAGTTTGTCAGTTCCTATATGTCTAAACATATTGCTATTTGTTGCTTCAGAATTATGTGTGCGTAGTAAAGGTGCAAATTCACCCTATTTGATTAGGAGGGATGGGGAGTAAAAATGTTCTTTGCTGTAGTAAAATGGTTAAACCTCAGGTTTCTAACTAAAAGTCAGTGGTTTGAAACCACCTGTGAGTCCATGGGAACAAAGACCTCAGATTTTGATTCGATAAATATTACAGGCAGGGGCAGGTGGAATTCTCTCCCTGTGGAACCAGCTCTCTACAGCCAGTTACACCAATTCCTGGGGACTGTCAGATGCTTGTGAGCACAAGAAGCTGTCTTCTACTGTTCTTGTGTCCAGGAAAACCATGAGCTGCACTTTCAGTCCTCAGAGGCTGGTGCCGTTGTCAGCCACTATGAGCTCTGTGTCAACCATGACCTGTGTTGGACACTATCAGCTACTTGAAGAACCACCTAGTTGATAGTGTCCTTCATTCTTGAAACCACATGCAATGCAAATTATCCAGTGTGAACAATGATGTCATCAACAGACCATAGCAAATAACACATCCTTTTGCTCCCCTGGTCAATGACAATGTCCCTCAGCATCAACATTCAAGACCCAGTCTCTCCACCAGCTTATAGAAACTGAAACATGGTTGTCCTGCAAGAGTTCCTCATTCTGGACAACCAAGAATTAGAGGCTCCTCCCAAAGCCCATCTGTAGATAGTTAGACACCCACTCCCAGAAAGGTCATCAGGAAGGCATAAGTCAGTCAGTAGCACATAGCACTGTTGAAACACACAAGATTCCTCTACTTCTTTAATGTTTCCTCTCCCCCACGATCATGACCCCAGTTCTACCTTAAAAACATAGCTAGACTGGTGAATGTACACTGGTACAAATAAGAATGTACACTGGTACTCCTGCACATGAAATCCAGGACATGCACACACATCTACTTTCCACCTCCCCAGGAATAGTAGCGATACCATGAGCATGGGGGAAGATGGGGAGGGAAGGGGAAGAAAGGGGAAACCAACTCCAAAATAAGATGTGGCTTGTGGCTGTGGAGCAGTGTAGTTGTCAGCTCGCAGACAAACACAGACGATGAATAAAAGGCTGGTAAAAAATACACCAAACAAATGGCAACCAAAAAAAAGCAAGAGTTGCAATCCTAATCTCAGACAAAATCAATCTTGAGATGCATATCATAATAAGAGATAAGGATTATTACCATATAATGCTAAAAGGATCAGTAGATCAAGAACCAATAGACCGATGTCAAACCTAACCAAAGATAGGAAGGAGCAAACATCAATGGCCAGGATAAAAAATGAATCAGGGGAAATCACAACGGACCCTAAAGAGATTAAAAGGATAATTACAAACTACTATGAAAATCTGTTTCAACGAATTCAACAAAGTGGAAGACATAGACAAATACTTGGAAAAACAACCTCTCCCTAGACTATCCCACATAGAAATCAAGAACTTCAATTGACCCATAGTAATAGAAGAAATACATGTGGTTATCTAGAAACTACCAACAAAAAACCTCTTGAACCAGTTGGTTTCAGGGAAAAGCTGACACCAATTCGACACAAACTATTCCAGAACATAGAAAAAGACAGTAAAATCCCAAACTCATTCTACAAAGCTAGTATAACACTGATACCAAAACCAGGCAAGAATCCCACATGAATAGAGAACTAGAGATCAATATCTCTAATGAACATTGTTATAAAAATCCTTAACAAAAATATTGGTTAATAGAATACAAAAGTGTTTTGAATAAATCATCCAACATAACCAGGTGGGATTTATTTCAGGAATGCAAGCATGGTTCAACATCGGAAAGTCAATCACTGTCACCCATCATATTGAAAAGAAAATGGAGAAGAACTACAAGATAATATCAACAGACACAAAATGCATTTGATAGTATTCACCACTCATTCCTAATTCAGACACTCAAGAAGAGAGGAATGGAAGGGGAATTCCTCAAGTTAATACAAGCTATCTATGAAAAAACCATCAGCCAAAGTTATAGTCAATGAAGAAAAGACTAAAAAAATCCCACTAAAAAGAGGGATCAAACAAGGATGCCTCTTGCCCCCACATCTATTCAACATCATACTGGAAGTCCTAGATAACAATATATGGCAACAAATGGACATTAGAGGTATTCATCTCAGGGAGGAAGAGGTGAAACTATCGTTATTTACAGGAGACATGATTCTATACGTTGAAAAATCCTCAAAGCTCCACACACAACCCCCTCCCTGGAAGACAGACAATAGAAAAGTGGGTGAAAGGAGACATCAGTCAGTATAAGACATGACATAATAATATATAAATTATCAAGGGTTCATGAGGGAGGGAAAAAGTGAGCAGCCGATATCAAGGGTTCAAGTAGAAAGCAAATATTTTGAGAATCATGATGGCAACAAAAGTACAAATGTGTTTGACACAATGGATGTTTGTACGGATTTTGATAAGAGTTGTATGAACCCCCAATAAAATGATGTTAATAAAAAGAAAGAGGAAGGTTAGCAGTAGTAGAGGAATATGGAAGAGTGGCTGAATACAAGATGAACAAACAGAAGTCTATTGGATTGCTAAATACAGTGGACAAGAACATGGAAGAGGAGAGATCAAGAAGGCAGTGCCCTTCACAATAGCCAAGCACAAATTGAAATACTGAGAGAAATACCTAACCAAAAAGTCAAAAGATTTGTACAAGGAAAGCTGCAGAACCCTACTACAAGAAATCAAAAGTGATCACCACAAATGGAAGAACACCCCATGCTGATGGATTGGAAAACTCAATCTTATTCAAGGCACTATATAAGTTTAATGCTATACCAATACATATACTAACAAACTTCTTCAAAAGAATGGAAAAACTGAATACCAACTTCATATGGAGAGAAAGACAAAGTCAGAGGCCTTGCTTTACCTGACTTTAAAAAATACTACACAGCCATAAGGTCAAAACAGCATGGTACTTGTATATTGACAGATACTCCAACCAATTGAAAAGAACAGAAAACCCAGAAATAAAACCAGCAGCACATAGACAACTGATCTTTGATAAGGGCCATAAACAACAACAAGAAACAACAGCCATCAAATAGGAAGTGGATGGCTTCTTCAACAAGTGGGGCTGGAAAAAAATGGATATCTGCATGCAAAAAAAATAATGAAGCAAGATCTTTACCTCACTCCATGCACAAGAATAGACTGAAAGTGGTATAGAAACCTTGAAGTAGAACCCCAGACTATGAAGGCTAGAAACAAATTGTGGCAAACCTGAGAACCTTAGCCGAGAGAATACATAGGCTAACCAAAATAGGGAAGGACATACAGAGAGAAGAAACTGAAATGGACAAATAGGATACACTAAGGATAAAAGACCTGTGTGCATCAAAAGGCTTCACCAAGAGAGTAATACGAGAACCCACAGACTGGGAGAAGATTTTCAGCAATGACACATCAATCAGACAATGGGTTTATTACTAAAATATACAATATCCTAACAGCCTGCAACAAGAAAAAAAAAGCAGAGAGCTCTGGTAGACAAAGAACCTGAACCGAAATTTCATGAGGTTGGAAATCCAAATGACAAGTAATATGAGAAAATGTTCACAGTCATTAGTCTCCAGGGAAATGCAATTTAAAACAAGTATAAGATACCACCTAACACCCCTGAAGATAACCCAAATCAAAGAGCATCAAATGTTGGAGGAGTTGTGGCAAGATAGGAAGTCTGACCCACTGCTGGTGGTCTTCTAGATACAGACAGCCACAGAGTAAAGCAATCTGTCGATATCTAAAGCAAATGGAAATTGAGCTATCTTCCAATCCAGCAATTCCCCCTATTGGTTATGTAACCAGAAGAAGTAAGAAATAGACCACAACTGGTCATCTGTGCTCCAGTGTTTATTGTGGCACAATTCACAGTCGCAAAGATCTGGAAACAACCTAAATTTTCATTGATAGATGAGTGAATTAGAAAACTCTGGCACAGGGCTGAGCCCCGGTGGCGTAAGTGGTTAAGTATGGGACTGTGGCCTGTGGGCTTGGCGGTTCAAATCCAGCGGCGCCTCTCAGGAGCAGCACTGGGTAGCGCCCACGACCACCAGAAGCAGTGATGCCCCAAAAAAAAGAAAAGAAAAGAAAACTCTGGCACATACACACAATGGAGTACTGCACATTCCTAAAAAGCAGTGGGGAACACATGAAGCACATTGTCTCACGGGAAGAGTTGGAGGGAATTATGCTAAGAGAATTTAGCCATGCACACAAGGACAAGAGCAAGATGAGTCCTCTGAGGTAGAGCTAATCAACACAGTGGGGGTTCCAAAGAAAAGCTATTTAATACATAATTTACAGGTTGAGGGACAGACACACAGGCAGGGGACAGATCAAGCCTAATGATGCATACAGCAAACCAAAATAAAGGGAAAGGGGGGGACCTGATATGAAAAAGAGGGGCAGAAGACTAAGGCATTGGGGGGAACAGGGAACTATTCCACTACGGGGAGGGTACTGTTTATGTCTACACAGGAGAGAGGGACCAGACCTCCACCTGGTGTGCCAAGCCTTGGGGGCAACATATCGGCATGAAGTAGTCAATTAGCAGAGAGGTTTGCGAGGTCCAGCAGACCCCTATCCCAACTATATCCACCCTCTCCCAGAAGAATGGACTACAAAAAACAAACAAACAAATAAGTAAATAAGAATGTACAACAGAGGACTGCACTGAAGATACAACTCAGGGAGACTGGCACATCTTCCCAGACTGCACAGGAACAAATTAAGAGGGAGAGAGAAGAGTGGATAGCATCCTGGCTTAGCAAGTTTCAAGGATGGCATTCCCACTCAGAGCAGCTAATGCAAAGAAAGGACCATAGGAGTGGCCTCACCAAAAGACAAGACATCCTTTTTTTTTTTTTATTAGGCATCACTGCCCTCTTTTGGTGGGAGTAGGAGGCCCATCCTTTGCTCCTGTGAGCTGGAATTGAACCTCCGTCCCAGTGGGCTGCAGTCCCGTGCCCAACCACTACGCCACCGGGGCTCAGCCCAAGACATCCTTGCTATAGGGGGCAGCACTGAAGACACAGTCAGAAACTGTGTCCAGTCTGACCCCACCCCCCAGCTCACACGCACCAGAGCTTACCATGAAGGAAAAGCAGCAAAGCAGCAAGGGGAACAATGCAACAAAGTCCCCAAAGAATTCTGAAAATTGACTTTAGACTCAGGGGGCAGGACTTGGCACTGTATCAGACCCAGTCAGAAAACATTCATAAGGGTCAGCAGACACATCTGGAAAAATTCGTAGGCCATTTTGTGTCTTGTTTTCCTTCTTTCTTTCATGTCTATCTATATAAGCTTGGCAAGATAACCAATCCAGAGGAGAAAACAATGGGACCAGCAGTTCTGGGGGCAAGGGGGAAGGAGGAGATGGGGGAGAGCAGAGGGGAGCCAACAAACTCAGGGACAGGGAACAAGAGAGCTAAAACCAATGGTGAGGAGGGCAGAGAATGCCTGGTGGGTTTGATTAAGTGCAATGTAGCAGAAAAGACATACAAAGAGCCGAGTGAAGGTCAAATATGATGGTGGGACAGAAGGAAACTAAAAGGTAACAGAGGAAAGGACTTGGAGACAAAATATGTTGCTGTAGTGGTACAAATATAGACATGTACATATGTAAATATATTAATATATAATACCAGGTCTATAGGTCTATATACATAGATTAATAAGTTAAGTGTTAAGGTAGCAGATCCTGCTACCTTACTCTACTCAAGTCCTCCCTCAATGGGAGAGCACTTTGTTCTGATAACCTGGCATTCACTGAAGCTCACCCTCCCAACACGATTGCTGAAGATAAAATGGGTGAATAAGCACACATGAAGAAAGTGCCCAGTTATTACAAGATAAAGTGTCTGGGGCCTTAAAGGCTTAAAGTTAAACAAACAACCATCTAGCAGAGAAGCAACAAAGCCCGCTTGGAAGAAGCACACCAGCCTGTGTGATCACGTGGTGTACACAGGATCAGGTATCAGAAGACCCAAAACAAACAACCTTTTTGATGCGAATGAGGAGGCTGAGGCTGGAGACCTATAGCCTATCTGTAGATAATTGGACATCCACTCCCAGAAGGGTCACAGGAAGGGAGGAGTCGGCCAGGGTGCGGTAGAGTATCCATGAAATATACAGCATTCCTCTAGTTCTTTAATGCTGCCTCCTCTCCCACCCTACTATAATGACCCCAGTTCTATCTTACAAATATGGCTAAATCGGAGCATGTACATGGTTCAGATAAGAGCTGGGAACACAGCGAATTCAGGACAGATAACCCCCTCAAGAACAATAATGAGAGTAGCGATACCATGGGGGAAATGGGGGGTGCGGGGGAGAGAAAGGAGAGAAAGGGGGAACCAACCTCAATGATCAATGTATAATCCCTCACCCCAGGGGGAATGAACAATAGAAACGTAGAAATATGGCTGAAGGGAGACAGCAGACAATGTAAAAAATATGAAAATAAAAGTAATTTATAAATTATCAAGGGTCCATGGGAGTGGGAGGGTGGGGGAGAAGGGGTGGGGGCTCAAGTAGGAAGCAAATGTCTTGAAAAGGATGGTGGCAACATTTGTACAAATGTGCTTGCTATAACTGATGTGTGGTTTGTTATAAGAACTGTGGGAGGCCCCAATAAAATGATGTAGTTATTTAAAAAAATTAAAAAGTAGAGGCTTCTGGTTCTCTCATACCTTCTCTGCCTCACACTCTAACTCTGCAGCCTCTCTCGGCATTAAAAAAAAAAGTTGCTGGGCACTTAAAAGGGGCCATTGAGGGCTGAGCCCCGGTGGCATAGTGGTTGAGCTTGGGTCTGCGGCCCACTGGGTTGGAGGTTCAAATCCAGCAGCAAGGCTGGGCCTCCTACTCCCACCACCAGAGGGCAGTGATGTCCAAAAAAAAAAGGGGGGGGGGTCATTGAAGAAACAAGTATTGATATATACTCTTCCAGAGAAAAGGAGGACGGACGAAATCAAAGACTCAAAGATGAAACTAGTCTACAGGACAAATAATCCATATGACCCTTGACCTCATACACATGGAAAACAAAAGAATTAGAAGCTGTCCTGCTACCACTAATCACTATTCGAATCAGAGCCAGAAAAGACAGAACCTGAAAAGGTAGGAAAGGTATAACATGGAACCTCAAATTACCCACCACACCCCTGAATTTTTCATTAGAATTAGGTCAAATAAAGAAGTTGTGAAGTAAAAAAATAATAATCTGGAAGACTACTAAGACTATTACCCTAAAATACTCTTGAAACCTTATACTGAAATGATCCTTGTAGGTTGCCTTATAGCTAAATAACAAATTGACTCAGAACAAAGTAACACCCATAGGTACTCTGTTTGTTTTTTAAATTACCTATTCTCAACCCAAAGGGTCAAAACTTTCTTTAAAACAAAGGCAAGCATGTAAGGAGGCCGAGGAGCCAAACTAATAAAGCAGAGCCACCAACATGGAGCTCATGAGAATGCCCACATAGTGTGAAGAATGCAAACACCATCGCAGAAACATTCCTGTGAAATTGTGGAATGGCACTCAAGCTGCTGTAAACCTTCGACAGCACCAAATATTATATTGCTTATAAAACAAGATAGAAAGATCATTGGGAAGTCCCAAGGAGTTCTTCCTACCCTGTCTTTCAGGGTTGCCATGAGTTGACATTGTTTATACAGTAACAGGTTGAATACTCGTTTTCTAAATGAAGAAGCTCTAACTCCTCCTTCTAAGCCAGGACGGTGCCTACCTTGAAACAAGGACAACTGCACTGACAACACACAGATTCCAGGCCCCTGGCTGGCCCATTCTCTGAGCACTCTAAACCCTGCCTAGCAAATCAATGGCAGACACGGAATTTCGGAGCTGTCCCATGGGTGACACGGAGAATATTGTGGCCTTTTCCTGGCCTGGAACACAGTTTGCTCCTTTTGCTTTCTTTCCCAGCAAATGTCTAGGGAATGTTTCCTTTTTTTTTTTTCCCAAATTATTTATTTTATTGGGGGCTCTTAACAGCTCTTATAACATTCAATGCATCGTTTGTATCATACATATTTGTACACATATTGCCATATTCGTTTCCAAATATTTTCCACTTGAGCCCTTGGTATAAGCTCCTCTTCCCCCTCCCCCCTTTTTTAAGGAATCATTTTATTGGGGGTTCATACAGCTCCCATCATGATCCATATGTACATCAATTGTATGCAGCCCACATTTCCACATTTGTTGCCATCATCCCTGTCAAAGCATCCTCCCTCCACTTAGGCCCCCATTATCAGCTCCCTATATTTACCTTCCTTCCCCCCTCCCCCATGAACACTTAGTAATTTACAAATTGATATTACTTTTTCATACTGTATACTGTCAAATATGTACCTTCACTCACTTTCCTGTTGTCTGTGCCCCAGAAAGGAGACTACATGTAGATCCTTGAAATTGGTTCCCCCTTTCTATTCCACCATCCCTCCACCCTCCTGGTATCACCACTGTTACTACTAGTCCTGAGGGATCATCTATCCTAAATTCTCCATGTTTCCAACTTCACAGTACATCCCCTGGTCTAGCCGGACCCACGTGGCAGAATTGAGATCATGAGAGTGGGTGGGAGGAAGCATTTGAGAACTAGAGGAAAGTTGCATATTTCATTGTTAATACACTGTAACTTAACTGGCTCATCTCCCCCCTGTAACGCCTCTGTAAGAGGATGTTGCTTCACCTGTTGATGGGCTTTGGGTCCCCAATCTGCACTCCCCCTCATTAATAGTGATTTAATTTTAGTTCTTTGATGCCTGACACCGGATACTTTCAACACCTCGTGGTCACACAGGCTGGTGTGCTTCTTCCATGTGGGCTTTGTTGCCTCTGAGCTGAATGGCTGCTTGTTTATCAAGCCTTTAAGACCCCAGATGCTATATCTTTGATAGCCAGGCACCATTCCCTTTCTTCACCACATGAGCGTATGCACACATTTGTCATCAGCGATCATATCAGGAAAGTGAGCACGTAATATTATGCTTTTAGTTCTTGAAGCCTGATATCTAATCCCTTTGATACCTAGTGATCCCACAAGCTGGTGTGCTTCTTCCATGTGGGCTTTGTTGCTTCTGAGGTAGATGCTTCCTTTTGTAAAGCTATTTATGCAGCTTATTCATATTCATACAGATAGAGACCATGTTGTAAATTGTAATCATTGTGATGATGCTAATAATGGCCAACTTTAGTGAGAAATCTGCTCTGGACCAGTTTCTTCCTTGTAGTTTTGAAGATAGTGTTTCTTTTAATCTCAAAATAACTCTTAAGAGGTTTCATTTTCTCATTGTATGGATAAAAAAATTGAGCCCTCACAGGACTAAGAAACTTGATCACACATCAGATAAGTGACATAACCAAGACTCAATTTTTGAATTTCTTGTATGACTACAAAACCTAGTTCATTAGCTCGTACTTTTACCTGGCCTGATCTTGATCCCTAGTTTAGGAATTGCATGATGTTAGAGCACAAAAGAATCCAGACCCACAGGGTTCTAAAAAACACATTAGATTGTTTTTCACATGTACCCTTTGGTCAGTCGTGAATTTTCTTAGGACAGGTTTATACGTTGCTAAATAGTTTGTCCCTTTAAGACTTATGTCCCATTCTGTCCGACGGAACAAAGGGAACTAGAACAGGTAGAAGATCATTCAACGTGTTAGCATAACAGGTTTCCCTATGGCTGAGGGACTTGAAAATGAATATATAAGTTTAAGCTTCAGGATTATGTACTTCTTTAGTACTTCATTCATCTGGATATAATGAGATGAGTCATCCAGTAACTAAATCCCAGTTACAATGGCATGTAAGTATGTATTAGGAGGAAAAGCATATTATATTAGGACTTCTAATGGAGCCGAAGCCCTGTATTATACTTCTGCCATTGTTTCTCTACCAACATTTCAATTGTGCCTTTTCATCTTATGGTTGGTGTTATGAAAATATAGCTTATGAATAGTCTTTCATTATTAAAAAAACTAGTTCCAATTTTTAGTATCTCAAATTTTTCTTTTTTTAATGTAAAGGCAAATTAATCTATTCATTGCATCATAGCTATTTTTTTCTGATTATTTTGTATTTCTATGCTTTTGTGGAAATGATCGGTATTCACTGAAAATATGCAGACAGATGAGGATCTATCTATTTGTCACATAGAAGGCACAATTCCTCCCGGATGTTTCTTTCACAAGCTTGCAGCATTCCTTGAAGGAACTGTTCTCTCACATCTGTCTGTTCCCTACTCCGTGGAAGTGGAGAAGACTTTGTCAGAAGAACAGGAAAGGGTTAACTTATACTATTAATGTACTGAGTATTATAGAAATGGAGAGGACCCAGAAATTAAATTTTAATAGGCCTCCAGATTTGGGTAGCAATCAAAGGTTTCCTCTATAACAACAATTACACACACCACTGATCCAAGATCAAATATTTATGTCTTCTCTAACATGCTGAAGAAATAGCATTTGGCTAGCTACTGTTATTACCAGGGCAATTCAATAGAGGGCAAGAGAGACTAAAAATGTCATTTTGCAGTGGAAACTGTAAGAGAACGCAATAACAAGCCTGGAAAAGATTAAGCACAATTGGAAATGAGTCTAAACTGAAATAAAATACTGTATTTGAGTAGATTTTTTAGGGCTATAATTTTAACTTCTACTTAAAGGAGTGTCATTTAGACTATCACTGAAACACAAAAGAAGACAAAGAAGTCTGGTGCCAGCAGGAAGCCAAAGCTCTTCTTCATTCCCTAAAAGTACTTTCTTTTCTAGAAGCATATTATTTTAAGGAAACACTTTATGGCTTAAGAAGTATGTAGGCTTTATTTTTAAAATGAAATATAAATTATATTTCCCTTTGTAAAAACTTGGTTTCCTTTGGTGTTGCTAACATAGAGAACAGCAGAATAAATTTGACTCAGACAGAGTACCATCAGACAAATGACTCATCCATCTTAAAAGGCTAGAGCTTGCGTCTCATCACCGCCATAATCACCATCATCCTTATCACTCTATAAAATCTTTGGGGATACTTTTTCAATCAATGCTTCTCACCTGAGTACTTTCTAGAAGCTGTTTTACAGCTGCCTTTGGACAATTTGGGAGCCCTGCTTGCATAGCTGGTTACAAGCTGGGCTGCCCAACAAGAAGGACAAAGAAGAGGTTCTCCACTCCGAATCAGAGGTGCAGTTTTGCAAACCCACACGGACAGTTCTGCTTTGTCCTTTGAGCGAGAATCAATTTGATAGCAGTGAGTTTTTTTATTTGAATACTTTATATTTCAGGAACTTATATTAAATTATTATACTGCCATGCTTTCAAGACTTCATTTTCCCTTGTTATGTCTCATGATATTATTTCACTGCAGGGAAGCTGTGGAATTCTGTTATATCTTTTCTTTAGAATGCAAATATACAACTTGTCTCTTCAACCTCAATTCAAATTTATTTGTTTCCCATTCCTGGGAAGCACCATATGACCAGGTAGAACTGCCCCTGTGGGTTTCCAACACTATAGTCTTTATAGGAGTAGAAAACCTTATTTGTTCTCCCTTGGAGTTGCTGCTGGTTTTGAACTGCTGGCCTTATGGTTGGCAGCCCAAACTTAACCTACTACACCACCTGGGTTCCTTCAATAGGGCCTCTGACTAGCAGGTGGCTCCATTGATCTTATAGTCCTTGGGCAAAGGGGTTGTAGAATCCTGATGGAAAGACAGGACTCAGAGATATGCACTGAGGTTGACAAATGAGAGATGTTATGCAAACTTGCACAAAGCAATTTTCCATAACTGGGTCAAAGAGCAGGCAGAAGATTTCAGAGAGTAATAGAAAGTAAAAGGAGGGTTTGTAGTGACTGAGGATTTACTTTTGAGGATTTACAAAAGTAAAAGGAGGGTTTGTGGTGATTGAGGATTACCCCTTAGTGATTACTCTTGGGATGTAGAGAAAGAAAATGTACATTTTTTTAAATGTGCATATTTTACAATGAGAATGTCTGCTTTTAAAGACTAGTGTCTTGAGTTACTCTTTAGTTCTACACATTACTGTATGTAAGAATTGGATTTGTTTTTGTAACTGCTTTTAGGTGCTGTCAAGTTGGTTCAAATTCATAAGCCAGCTTATCTACAACAGAGTGAAATGCTGCTCAGTCCTGTATCATCTACACAATTTTTTTGTGGCGGTTCCATAATTTCTTTTCAACACGAGCAAAGGGGTGGAGGCTAACCTGTCAATCAGGTCATAGTCAATGATGCCTCTGTGTGGGCATGGCCTTCTCCTGAGGATCCTGGGAACTCCTGTATTCTCTAGAGGCAGGAGACGCACTCTCTCGGCTACACATTGTGTTGATAAGCAATTTGAAACTATGCTGAAACTATGCTGACGGCAGCCAGAGTTCTGGAGCTGGAGAAGCCACATGGAGAGCCACAACAGTCCTAAGAGCTTCCAGAAGACTTCCCTCACTGGCCTGTGTTCTTCCTGCTTTCAGCGTCATTGCATGTGCTATGAGTCTATAGAAGAATGTATGGACTAGTATCAATCGTGTGGGCTAATAATGAACTTATGGACTTGATAAGTGTTGGATTGGGTCCGGATGTTTTCTTACATCTTTCTCCCACAGAGCAGCAGAATTCCAAATGCCAAACTTTCGGTTAGCAGCTGAGCACTTATTCACTGCACCACCAGGGCTCTGTCTTCTTGCATTCTTATCCCCCACCAAGTCAAGTCTGACTCACAGTGACTCATTGAGCTTCAGAGGCTGTCAATGCTCATGCGTGCAGATGTTGTGGTTGCTGGTGGTTCCATTCCCACTCCTCATAACCCACATGAAACACAGTACAACAGAACAAAACCCTGTCTCACCATTGTCCTCAGGCTGCAGCCCATTGTGGCAGCCATTGTGTCAATTCATCTTTCCAAAGGCCTTCCTCTTTCTTGCTACCCTCTATCTTACCAAGAATGATGTCCTTCTCCAGACACTTGTCTCTCCTGAAAACACATGTCCAAAGTACACAAGACAAGTCTCACCATCCTTGCTTCTAAGGAGCATTCTGGCTGTCTTTACTGTAAGACAGATACACTTCTTCTTTGGACAGTCCATGCTGCTTTCATTCTTCTTCACCAACATATTCTCAAAAGAGCTGTCTCGCTTTTCTCTGAGAGCGGCTAATGGGTTTGGACCACTGGCTTTGCTGTCAACACTTTCCGACAGTGCTGCCACCTCTCCTCTTGGCATTAAGCAACTTTAACTAAACGTCTAGTTTGCTGCACTATAATGCCTTTGAAATAAATCTTGGCAAGAGATCATTGGGCAAGAGCATGTCTCATGCTTTGTTTTGGGGGGGGATGTGTGTGTGTGTGTGTGTGTCTCGGTGTTTTAGAAGTAGCTGTCCTTTTCTCCCTCCCATAACCAATTTGGCGGGTAGTTCATATGAATCACAAGGCAGCTAAGGGCGCGAGATGTTTTCAAATACACTGGAAAAAAGAGTGAGCATCTACAGGAGCAGAAGTTATTCCTGAGAGGTTGATACACAATTCCAACTCCTGCCCCCAAAGTTGTGCTGATCAAATGTTAGCACGTTGCCTCTTTCTACTCACTAACCTGTTTATTTGTGTGTTGTAATCGAAGACAAATGGATAAAGATGTATGGTTTCCTGGCGGTTTCCTGGCTCTGAAGTTGAGAAAGTAACAACATGGAATTGAATTCAAGTAAATATGGGTTTGAGTTCCTGTTTTATCACTTCCTAGCTGTGCCAGATATGACCAGTCTTTACTCAGACTTTACGCTCAGTACGAGAACCCCCCATGTTTTATCTGCACCCACCGCTACCCAGCTACAGAGGACTTTTCTCAGCTTCTCTTGCAATTTAGTTGTGGTCCTGGAACTAATTCCACATCCATGGGATGTGAGTAAAACTGAGTTCCATAACCTTTGGGTCACCTCCTTAAGGGTCAAGCTATTCACCCTGAACCTTGTCTTTTCTCTTCCACCATCTAGAACATGAGTGAAGTGGTGGCCAAACTTTGTCCACGCAGGAGATAGCAGAGGTAAGAGGAAGAACACTGGAATCTCAGGATAGCCTCATTGGCCAGAGCTGCTCTGACAACCTAAAGTGCTCCTATTGGGGTTGGGAAGGAGAAAAATAAGTTTTAATTTAATTAGCGAAGTTACTACAGTTTGTGGTTTCTTTACTGTAGCAACTCAGATTACAACTTCACAAATAGTTACGTTTCTTTGTATTTTAACTTCTCTGAGCTCATTTTCCACTCCCTAAAATGGGCATAGTACCCTCCTCTTGGTTCTTGTGCAGTGAGGAAAACCCATGGTAGGACCAGAGTCTGGCACATGAGCAGTGCACAGTGAATAGTGCTTTTCTTCCCTCCCACCACTTTGCGATGCATTTGGAAAAGGTGCTTCATGTACTGCTGCAATGACTCTGGGAAACAAGCAGACTGAGTGCTGAGCAGCTGAACAATAAAATTCACATCACACCATTGACACTTCATGCATAGAGGAAATAACCCTCTTCATCAGACGAAGGGCAGTCAAATTCCTCTACCAAGTCTCATGGTGCTGACAGAGAGCAGTTACTCCTTAAGCGTTATTAAAAGAACAGTAACCGGTGCAGAGACCATCAGGGTGGAAGAGATGAGCAAGCGAGCAAGAACTCTGAGAATATCTGTCCTATGGTGAGGGTTGATTGAAGTTGCATCATGGAAACTCAAATCTCACTGCCCTCGAGTCGATTTGACCTAATCGCCACCCTCTAGGACAGGGCAGAAGAGCTCCTGTGTGTTTTCAGTCTTTACAGGAGCCGACTGCTGAGTGGTTTCCAACTTCTGACCTGGCAGTCAGCAGCCCAAGTCATAATCCACTATGCCACCACCAGAGCAAATGGGTGGGACATGATACACAGCACTTGAATAAGTGATTTCATCCCACTACCAGTTCTTTGAGGGATAGTTCTTGCCTTGTTCACCACTGCATCCCAAAAACCTAGCATCATGCCTAAAGCGGAGTGTCTGTCTTCTAGGGACAAGATATGTCGGATGATGTGTTAGTCTGGGTAGACTAGAGGAACAAATCTCATAGACACGCATATAGTGTCTATGAAAAGGTTTATGTATAAAAGAATAGGACATTAAGAAAGCATCCCAATCCAGTCCAGTACAAAGTCATAAGTACGATATTAACCCATATGCCCGCTATCAGTCTATAAAGTCTCCTTCTGACTCATGAAGTCACAGGCCAGTGGGTGCAGAGTTCCGGCACCGGCCGGGGTCCCCTCATGGCGCCTCGCTTCCAGGGCTCAGGGTCCATCAACAGCATCCAGTGGTGGCAGAAGCAACTCATCGCTGGCAGGGGTCCCTATATGGCCTCTCCAGCTTCAGAGGTCTGGCTCCATCAGGGTAAAGGTGCTTCATGTACTATGTGGCTTCTCCGGCTCCTCAGATGCTGCCATCTTGTCTTGTCTGTGATTCACCATCTCTGAGACTAACTCCCAACAATTGGGGAGATAGCTTCTCATCTTCACGAGAGAAATATGGTGAGATTTCCCAGACATATCAGGAGAAAGCCATGCCCACACAGAGGCCTCATTGGCTACTCAATGGCTATCTCCACATTAACAGTATAGACTCCACCCCTACATCTCAATCATAAAATTAACATAAGCACATGATTGCCACAGATGAGGAGAACATGGACAAAGTATGTGAGTTATCTATTTTTTTTATTTAATCATTTTATTGGGGGCTCATACATCACTTATCACAATGCATACATACATGTACTGTGATTAGCACCTTTGCGTGCCTGCTGTCATCATCATTCTCCAAGTCTCTGGAGTTAGCTATTTGTGTGTGTGTATGTGTGTGTGTGTGTGTGTGCATGTGTGTGCGTGTGTGTAGCATCACTCCCCTGGTGGGAGTAGGAAGCCCAGCCTTGTTCCTGGAGACCTGCTGGTGGATTTGAACCGTCAACCCTGTGGGCTGCTGCCCTGCTCACAACCACTGTGCCACGAGGGCTCAGCAGGAGTTAGCTGTTTTTATCTCCATCACTTTTCCCTCCTCCTCCCAGAAAGGAGGACACTGATGTACACAAAAAGGGAAACAACTTGCCCACTAACAAAGCTCATAGCAGCAGAGTCAAACGTTGAACTCCAGCCATCATGGATCTCTAGTTTGAAGCCTTTTTCCCTACCACCTCCATAGAAATGTCTGGTCCTCTTCATGGAGAGCAGGATTTGATAAGAATAATCTTTTGTCCTTGTATGAAGAGAACCCACTTGAAGGGGAAAGGAGAAGTTTGGGGGTGGGATACTTATTTCTATTTTCCTTACATCAATTCTAAACCATGGTCATTCGTCCTATCCCTTGTCTTTTTAGTGGAGATAAAATATTTGGCAGCACTCCTACCATTTTATTCCATCACCCATGGTATAGCTAGACTTTTGACTCCCTGTAGAAGAAAAATGCTCAATGTTCTCTAAAGAGTCTTTGTCAAAAGGATAGGTTATCAGATCGTCAGTCTTAACAAAACAGAGGAGATAAAGGCAGATGCCCCTGGAGTGCTGTCATGTTTGGACTCTGGCTGATTTGCGTTTCTTCATAGTTATCAGAACAATAGATGTGTTGAAAAGTCACTGCTCTGTCACAAGGCAATAAGCAGAACCAGATCTGCTATGTCTGTAGTGTCCAAGGAAGTGGTTCTGAATGGTTTGATGAGGGCCGACTCATGGTGAAATTCTAAAGCAGACAAAAATGTTCTTCCCAGCAGAACTTCCCTCCAAGTTGAACTCCTCTGTGAATCATGACTGCTTGTGGAAGCATATTGTTTATAGTAACTGTGTTAGGCTGAGCAGTCTAGAGAAACAAATCCATTGCCACTCAACTATGTGTCAGAAAGAGCTTTATAACAAGAAGCAGTTATAGATCAAAAAGGCGTCCAGCCCAGTCCAACTCAAGCCCATAAGTTCAATGTTAAAGTCCCCCTTCAGGACTTAAGTAATTGCAGGGCATTGAACCAGGATGCAGAAAGGTCACAGGCCAGTGAGTGCAGAGTCAGGGAATTCAAAGGCAGTGGGAATATGGTGATATGAGGGAAATAGAGTTAACCTGCTGTTAATCGATGCTGAAAATGTGGCTTGATTTGAAGAAAAACATAAACGTAACAGCCACCACCCCCTTGTGCAAAATTCCATTAAAAAATAAGTCATTTTATTGGGGGCTCATACAATTCTTATCACAACCCATACATACATTTGTTGTGTCAAATACATTTGTGCATTTGTGGTCATCATCATTTTCAAAACATTTTCTTTCTACTTGAGTCCTTGGTATCAGATTCTCATTTTTCCCCTCCCTCTCCCCACCCTCTCTCATGAACCCTTGATAATTTATAAATTATTATTATTTTTTCATGTCTTGCACTGATCAATGTCTCCCTTCACCCACTTTTCTGTTGTCCATCCCTGTGGGAGAGGGTTATAAGTAGAGCATTGTGATTAGTTCTTTATTGCTTCCAAAATTCCTTTTTTAACATAAGAATGCTCTAATTCAGCGAGTTTGGAAGAACAAAACCATCTGGGCAAACAAGGCCTTTTAGATAAGCAGTGAAGCCCGAGACCTTGAGGGAGGAACAGGATGCTGAGAACCAGGCCTCTGTGCCCTGGCACTGAGACCCTCTGTTCTTTGTAGCCAACCTGGGAAACACTCCCTCAGTTTGCCACATAGTGAAGGATAGGTAACTTGTGTGCCTTTCACTGAAACTTTGAAACCTTTTGGGGCAGTCTCAACCCCGGGGCTTCCTTCTTTTGATGACTTTCAGAAATAAACTTAGAATTTCTCTAATCAGCCTGGTCCCTCCCTGTATTTGGCAAAAATTGGGGCAAGTATGCTGATTCTTATCAGCCGCACCAGTGGGAGGATGCCAACAGCTCCCAGAGTCAAGGCAGAGGGCCAGCAAGCAGAAAGGTAAAGTCTCAGAGAGAGGGGGGCCTTTCCCAGAACCCCAGAGAGAGGACTTTCGTTTCTTAACTTTTCTTCTCATGAGAGAGGACTTTCTTTTCTTAGTTTTTCTTTTTATGAGAGAGGACCACCACCCCTACCCCCCTGGGGCGTGTCATCATGCTACCTCTTGACTGACTGGTTCGACTAGACTCCTAGCCAGGAGTTTCTCGTTGACATAAAGTCATCACGTTACCCCAGTAATTATCTGACAGCAGTATACAGGCTGAAGGGATTCCAAAGGGAGCCTTGGTGGGACAGTGGTTACATTTTGGGCTGTGCTCCACCTGGTCGCCAGTTCAAAACCACCAGCCGTTCAGAGGGAGCTTTCTACTCCCGTAGGTTACAATCTTGTAAACCCTCAGAGGCTCGCTGTCAGTCCACAAGGCGGGCATGGCTGTAAATCCGTGGGAGGGAGGCTCTGGAGTATTGCAGGCTTGCCTGCAAATCAAAATACAGCAGAAGGAGAAGAGTCCAGAGGAGCGAAAGGATCCCACTGCAGCCCACTTTAGATCCAGAACAAATGGCTCCTGGGATTCCTGCTTCCTGGCGAACTTTTGAGAGATTCTCCAAAAAACGTACTGCCGTGGAATAGATTCCCACTCATCGTAATCCAAGAAAGCAGAATCGTACTGCCTCCGGGGGTTCCCAAGCCACACATCCATACGGGGGCAGAAAGCCTCATCCTTCCCTCTAGGCGTGCCAGTTGGTTTCCAGCTGCTGATCTTTTGGTTAGCAACCCAGTTTATCATGCACAGGATTCTGCCATTGATCATCAATCCATGTTTCTCCTCAGGACCCACTCATTCCCAATAAAACAAATTAATATGTTTTTGTGTCAGGGTACACGAGTTTCTTTTCGCCTTGGTTCTTTGGGGGAAAAAAAGCTTAAAAGGCTTTCCCCTAAACCCCGGGGAGTCACCTTTGCTCTATTTTTCTAACTCCACCCCTAGCCCCACCCCGAGTATGCTATGATTGACATTTCCTGGCTGCACTGTCAACAATTCAGTATGGAACTTTTTGTCTGGTCCTGGCCTTCAGCCTGCCCTGTGAGTGGTATGCACCTCGCAGGGATGAATCGATCGTCGAGGCACATGAAGTGGCTTGTAGCCAATTGTGTTGCTACTGTGGCTGTGACCCAACAGACAAAGAGGGGATTGGTGAATATGTGGCCCTGGTGGGAGTGCCGGGCCTTAAAATAGACATGGGCTTTGTGAAATGACCTAAGCTCCCCAGAGAACTGACAGACAGAAAGTGATAGAGAAATAGAAAGAACTGTGAAGCAGAAGATAGAAATCCAAAAGAAAGAGAGCGCAAATGCAAGGGGTCATCTAAAAGAGTGGTAGCACCGATCAAGGCATATAGGACCAAAGATAGTGTGACAGACTCCAAACGGGCTCAGTGGCGGAAACAGAGACAACAAACCTGGAAGAGACTGAACAGCAGAGCCGGCAGGGACAGTGGGACCAAAAGGAGATTGTCCTTAGGAGACCTGCACTGCCACGAGACTGGTACAGTAGCAAAGAACTAAGACTACTTACATGCTTTCTACTCGGGATCCAGAGATAGAACCTGTTCCTTAATAAACAACTTAATTTCAAATACAGTCTATGATTCTTTTTTGTTTGTTTTTTTGCCCTGTTTGAAACTAGCTGGAGCTTCAAGAGCACTGAGAGGCAGCTTCCATGTTTCTTTTCCTCCTTTGACGACCCCCCAGACCAGTGTTTCCATCCGGTGGGAAAGTGGAGGGTTAGAGTCTATGATTCTGTGTGTCTATTGCAATGGAGGATTAAACCCAGGAGAGAAGGACAGATGACCTTCAGGGAGCGGCAATAGCTGCTGGAGAGGAGAGGTCAGTCTGAGGCTCTCCCTGCTAGGTATCAACTGGCTCTTATTTGTCATTCTCCTGCTTCTCATGACACTGCTGCAACTACCACCAGTCTCTTTATATGAGGGGTGTGTGTGTGTGTGTGTGTGTTCCCAGGTCTCAAAGGTTTCTGTGAGTATTGTCTGTACAGGTATTGGCCTGACATGTCAGTAACACCAAAACTGAACTCACTGTCATGAAGTCCATCCCGACTCCCTGCAACCCAACAACAGAACAGAGGACAACTGTGGGTTTCCAAGATGGTAAACCTTTAAGAAAACCTTGTCTTTCTTCTTTAGAGCAGCTGGTAGATCAGAATTGCTGACCTTGCAGTTCGCAGCTCAGTGAGTAAGCCTGCACAACAGTCATCCTTTAGTGTCCGTGGAAGATTGGTTGCAGGAGCCCTACACCCACCTCACTCCCCCGGATAGCCACATCTGAGGATCTTCAAGTCCCTTATATTAAGAGGCATGATATTTGCATATGACCTATGCAATCCTTCTATATTCTTTATATCATCCCTAGATTCCTGTCATACCAAGTACAATGTAAATGCTAGGTGAAGAGCACCCTGATGCTCCCTGTTAGTCTTTGAGGGGATGCTTTGATCACTTAATTATAAGAGCTGTTTTTCCCTTAATATTTCTGAAGTTTGGGTGACTGAATTTGGTGCACATGGAAACAGAGGCTAATTGCATTTTTTAAATTCTTTCTTCAATTACTACTTCCTCTACTTCCTCTTCAACCATGGCTACCCAAAGATAGCCACTGGTCAGAGTGTGCGATTGGAAACCACATCACCGTCCTTTCTTCTCTCTCTCTTTAGCCCCTGGATACAGGGGAGAAAGAGGCTCTTGTGTTTTGCCCTCCTGAGTGCAATCTTGTGGACACTCTTCTGTGGGAACATCTAGCCACAAAGGACCTGTGGAATCTGTCTGGAACCCAACTTGATTCTCAGAAGCAAGGGTTGTTTCTATACTTGACACTCACTCAGAACTCTACGACATCTAGACAGTATCCATTGTGGTGAAATGCACAAAGAAGACCAGTCTCCCTTGACGTTTCTCTCACTTGAACTTTCTATTTTCTGAGGTCTAGATTAAGTCCTAATGGAAAAACATCTAAAAAAAACCCTACATTAAAGCCCAAAAGGAAGAATAATAGGGAATAAATGTACTTGGGGAAAAGGGAATCCTTTTAGATCAGGGTTTAAGTTGGTGGCTTAGGGCACAGGGAGTGGGATTCCCGGTAAAGGTTTCTAGAATTTCCAAGACAGGTGTGTATAGGGAAATGAGCAACTGTGACGGGTAGATCAAACAGGTTAAGGACAACACGAGGACAAAGAGTGACAGAAAGATGATTTAAGTATAAGAAATTAGCTGTAAAGAAGGATCTGTGACTTTCTCCTTTCACACCCAAGGTTTCAAATACAGTTGATCTAAGTGGAGTGCTGCAGAGGTGTGACAGCATTAAACAGCTGGCAAAGTCAAGTCAGCCAAAGAGAACACACAATAGATGTAAGCTTCCCTAGTAATAACTAGGAAGTTATTACTGTATGTAAGAAGATAAAGAGTATTCTGAAAAGCATAAGAATAATACAGTTATGATTGTTTAAGAAGACTATACTTTATATTAATTGCTGAGCCCAAAGCTTGTTATTGACAATAAGAAAGAACACACAATTTGTTAGAGTTCTGTTTCTTAGTTATTTTTTATGTCTCATTTCTGTAACCCAAGAGATACACAACACCCTTTGCCTACATCGTTCAAGTTGCTTTGACACATTTATCTGTGAAAGCCGTGTGCAGGCACACAGGAGTGCAAACCTGACCTCTGAGCATCCAGAAGATATGCCCCTTCTCCAAAAAACACACCTTAGCATGCCCCATGTTAAACAACAGATGTGTTCTGACGGATCCCCACACACACATGTGGAGAGCACAGTTTTATTTTCATTGTGTTTCACATGAAAGTTTATACTACAAATTAGATTCCAATTCAATTCATAAGCAGATTGGTCTGTAACACTGGTTACAATTTCTGTAATGGACCACTTCCATGCAATTTGCACTGTTTCCACCCATCCAATTTCCTTTCCCTTCTTTGCCTTCTGATCTTTGTGTTTGTGGAAAGATTGATTCTTCAGTGTCACGGAGTTGACTGTTTAGAGGAACAATTTCCTGATGCGTGTTCTTGCTTATTTCAAAGGCCAAGCTCCTCATTGGCTGAAAGGTGATCTACAGGAGTGGCTTCCATGCAGAAGGCTTGTTATTAGTTTAGCTCTTACGTGTCATTCGAGTTGGTGCAGGCTTAATGTGTACACTGTCTGGTCCAGAAGAGGATCTCAGAGAAACATTCCAACCCTTATGAGTCCAGTGGGCTTGTTTTGAACTGAGTTTTTGACCTACATTCTTCTCCCACTTCTATTCCGTTCCTGGTCGGAGTAGTTGGGTCAAGGTAGCTAGGCACCATCACTTCTTCTGCTCTCGCACTAGAAGAGAAGGTTCTCTGCTCCTGGACCATTAGTCCTGGGAACTGCTTGCTTCCTTCTCGATCAAGTCTGTGGCTTGCTTCACTCTCCTCCCAAAGAAACCAGTAGATGACTGTCCCCAAGCTTTGAGACCCAAGATACTATTCACCAAACGAGGATATAGACCATTTTCTTTTTGAGTTATAGCTGCAACATTGTGTGAAAGTCTCATCTGCTAACAGCATTTTCCACCAACCCAGACAGCGGAATGGACACTATCCCAGGCTTCACCACCTTTGCTGAGGTGCTTCCCATGTGGGAGCCTTGGTAGCAGCTATGGCTGTTTTTGCAGATGCTTGCTTTGTCTATTTTACTTCCTTGGCAGCCCTGAGAGTCTGTGCTTGTTGGACCTTTCTAACTTCAGGCTTCTGATTCTTCTTGGCCAGTACATCAGCAAGAGATGCACCAGTGATGTCCTTGGGAATTTGACTGCACGGCAGGTTCTTTTACTATGAATGTCTTCCAATTGCCTCATTTTGGTGCTTCCTTTCAGAAGAACAGTCCAGTTTATCTGCTGAAGGTCCCTCTTGAAAAGGAATGCTGATTCACCTTTTGAATGAAGACACTGGAAAACCTCTCCTTTGGTCCTGGCGTAGCCTGTGCCTCCCTCGTCTCGGGTAATTCTAGCCCCCTCTGAAACAGCACAGCTCAGCCTGAAGGGCTGCAACAGCAGAGGAACAGGGAAGAAGGTGGAAGAAAGAGAGGATCCTGGGAAGAGACCTTATATGGTCGCCAGGGAATCTCCTCCCTCAATTTCATTTTCTGGACCATTATCTATACAAACAAAATGATGCCACTTGACTTGGTGATCCCTGAAACCATAGTCTTGAATTGCAAAACCCAGTAAACCAGTCCCTTAAAGTGTTTGCAGACATCTAACAAATATCCACAACTGTTTCCCTTATGGACTTTATGGTATATAGCCATATGGAGTACAAGCATGTATCTAAAGTCCCACAAATGTATCTTTATAAGCATAAGCATGTATTCCCCATGCCTTCTCACACCCACATGGCGCACATATCACCTTTCATAGAGTCATTCACATATTCTTTGTTTGCTCTCATTGTGGTGGCAGAATTACATGTGTTTGAGTATTTACTGTATTTTTTTTTCACTGCCTTCATTTACATTGGTCCGATTGGGCTGACTTACCCCACAAAGTGTGTCCCTCTTTCCCTACTCAGAATTCACAGGTGTCTTCTAGCAGCAATTGGAATCTAGTTGCGATTCTCCCTTGCTGCCCCTCCCATTCTCACTAACAAAGCATGTGCATACTGACACTGGACTTTTTGTAAGTATGGCATCGTGTAATATTTATCCTTTTGTATTTGACTTTTTCACTAAACATAATGTTCTTCAGACTCATCCACATTGATTGGTTGTTCTTTCTCATGGCCTGGTACTTCATTGTATGTATCTGCCACAATTTGTCTTCTAGTGGGCACTGACATTGCAGTTGTGAAAAATGCGGCCCTGAAGATGAATGTGCATATGCCTACTCGTGTTACCGATCTTACATTTAGGAGTGGGACCATAAAGTATTTCTAAATATTTCCAGCATTTTGTTTTGAGAGTGCCTTATCATTCATTTTCCACAGTGACCGCCCCATTGTACAGTCCGACCAGCAGTGTCAAGAGTATGCGTGTCCCCAGAACCTTGCCAACACAGGTTGTTTTCTGTGTTTTGGGTCAGTGACAGTTTTGCAGGAATAAAATAGTATTTCATTATCATTTTGATTTGCAACTCTCTAGGAACCCTGGTAGTTATTCCCCGGACTGTTAACCACAGAGCCAGCAGTTCGAGACCGCCAGATCCTCTATGGGAGAAAGACAAGACTCTCTGCTTTGGTAAAGAGTGAGTGTCTGAATCCCACCCTGCCTACAGGGTCACTAGGAGTTACAACGGACTTGATGGCACTGGGTTGAGAAAGACCACAGATGGAGAACATCTCTTTGCATGCTTGCTGGTGACCTGCATGTATTTGAAGGAGAAGTGTCTGTTTATACCCCTGGGCTGTTTTTGGACTGGGTCGTTTTTCTTTGTTTTTGAGTGGTTTGAGTTTTCTGTGCATATTATAGATATGTCAGAGATGCCATTACCAAAATTTCCCCAGAGTCTTGACATGCATTCTCATTTTATTCTTTTCATTAAGTCTCTTCATGAACTATGTGTTAGTCCGGGTGGACTAGAGAAACAAATTCATAAACTTGCATATGGGTATAAGGGAAAGGTTTATCTACAAGAGGAATGGAACATTGAGAAAGCATCCCAACCCAGTCCAGTCCAAGGTCATAAGTCTGATATTAGTCCACATGTCTGATACCAGTCTATGAAGTCTCCTTTCAGCTTATGATGCATGTGCAATGACACCAGGACAATCACAGGCCAGTGGGTGCAGAGTCTTGTGTATCCAGCTGGGGTAGAAGTATCTCAGCGCTGGCAGGGGTTTCTCTGTGGCTTCTCCAGCCCCAGAGGTTTGGTCCCATCAGGGAAAGCCCATGTGCTTCTCCTCTGGCTCCTCCAGTCTCCAGGAATCAGGATTGATCAGCATGCTGTCATCTCATCTTGGCGGTAGTTCATCTTCCAGGGAGAGTGAATCAAGTCTCTCTTCTCCAACTGGGAAATACTGGGAGACTTCCCAGAATTCTCAGGAAAAAACCATGCCCACACAGATGTCTCACTGGCTATCTCTAGATGGACAACCTAGATTCCACCCCTAGATTCCCAATCATGAAATTGACACATGAGTACATGACTGCCACAAATTATGTGTTCAATTATTAGGAGGTCCCAGTTATCTAGTTTCTTGTCTATGGCTCATGCATTTTAGTTATGTTTCATAGTGCATCTATACCACACACGAGGCCCCCTTGCTTTCCATAAAAATCAATAGGTTCAACATTTATGTCTTTGATTGATTTTGACCTAAACTTTGATATAGTATGATGTGTGGAGCCTGCTTTGTTTTTCTGCAAATGAATATCCAATTTTCCAAGCAGCGTCAAAAAGGTTTGTCTTCAAAAAATAAAAAATAAAAGCTTGTCTTTTCTTTTTAAAATGAACTTTGGCTTTTTGTTGGAGATTGGCAGGCAGATCCATTTACTTCTGGGGTGTTCTTTCTGTTCCACTAGTCTGTGCATCTGTCTTTGTACCAGGAGCAGGCTGTTCTGATGACTGTGCTTGCACAGTAAGTTCTGAGACTGGAATGTGTGAGGCCTCCTACTTTGCTCTTCTCAAATATTGCTTCTGCTCTTTGGGTCTGTTTCCTTTCCATGTAAAGTTGGAGGTTGCTTTTTTCATTTCAGTATAAGTTTCCATAATTTAGAATGGGACTGATCTACATCTATGGAACGCTCTATATGGCTGCTAGAAGATGAAATTTGCATGATGGTAGAGAATTGGGGTTTAGGGGTACGATGGATATTGTTTACAATGTTAAATCTTTTCAATCCATGAATATAGAATGTTTTTCGATTTATGTAGTGTGTTTGTCCAGGTAAACTAGAAAAACAAAATTCATAAACACGCATATGTATATAAAGGAGAAGTTTATATGCAAGAGCAGTTGAACATTGAGAAAACATCTCAGCTCAAGGTCATAAATCTAATATTATCCTATATGTCTGATATCAATCTATAAGTCCTCTTCAGACTCAAGAAGCCATGCAATGACACCAGAACAATCACAGGCAGTGGGTGCAGAGTCTTGTGTATCTGGTATCTCAGGGCTGGCAGGAGTCTCCCATACTCCTCCAGTTCCAGGGCTCAGGTTCTATCCGCATGCTGCTATTTGTCTTGTCAGTCATGCATCTCCAAGGGATGAGTAGAGAGACAGTGTTTCTGCCTCCAAGAAGGAATAACCACATTTCCCAGAATTCTCAGGAGAAAACCATGCCCACACAGTGGTCTCATTGGCTGTCTCCAGATTGACAGGCTAGAGTCCACCCCACACTCTTAATCCTCGAATTGACACCAGAATAGGTGACTGCCACATGTAGGCATCTCTCTTGCTTGCTTCTTCTTTCTCTCTCCTTTTTTTAAAAAAAAAAAAATAAAGTAGCATTAAAAAAAAAAGTAAAGTAGTGTTGTTGCTTTTAGTTTTATTGTTGTTGTTGTTAAGTGCCATTCTCACACTTGGTGGCTCTATGTAAAACAGAATGAATCCCGTAAGAATGAGCCTATTGTGTAGCCAAAGTATCAATTCATCTTGTCAAGGGACTTCCTTTTTTCCACTGCTTTTCTATTGTACTAAATATGATGGCTTTTTTTTTCCAGGGCTGGTCTTCCTGAGAGATGACATGCTCAAAGTACAAGAGACCATGTCTCACCATCCTAGCATCTAAGGAGCATTCTGGCTGTCCTTCTAAAACAGATTTGTTAGTTCTTCTGGCAGTTCATGGTACTTCCAGTATTTGATAATACCATAATTCAAATGCATAATTCTTCTTCAGTCTTCCTTCTTCAGGATCCCACTTTCACATGTCCATGAATTAAGTGAAAAGTCACCATGTCTTGGGTGAAGTACAGTGTAATTCTCAAAGTGAAATCATTGCTCTTCAGCACTTCTGAAGAGGTCTTGTGCAGCATATTTGCCCAATGCAACATGCTATTTGATGTTTTGGGACTGTGGCTTCCATGAGTATTGATTGTGGATTCAAACAAAATAACATTCTTAACAACTTCAATCTCTTCTCCATTTTTCAGGATGTTGCCTATTGGTCCAGTTGTGAGAATTTGGTTTTCTCTATATTCCGTTGCGATCAAGACCAAAAGCAGCAATTTTTGAACTTCACCAGCAAGTGCTACAAGTCCGCCTATCAGAAAGCAAGGCTGCTGACACGCCTTCTTCCAATCCCGGGCAGCTTTCCTTTCCACATAAATCCGTTTCTCGTTTAATTTTCTTGGCATACAGATTGAATAAATATAGGGGCAGTATACAACTCTGACATACACCATTGCTGATTTTTTTGTTTTTGGGGGGCATCACTGCCCTCTGGTGGTGGGAGTAGGAGGCCCACCTTGCTGCTGGGTTTGAACCTCCAACCCAGTGGGCCTCACTCCCATGCACAACCACTACACCACCGGGGCTCAGTCCACCACTGCTGATTTGAAGCCAATCGGCTTTCCTATTTTGTGTTCATGTACAGGTTCTGCATGTGCAAAATACAATGTTCTCAGATTTTCATTCTTGTCAATGCTATCCATAGTTGTTTTTTGTATGCTTGTTTGTTTTTGTTTTATGATTCCCACTGTAAAATGCCTTTACATAGTCAACGCACACAAGTAAACATCCTTCTGATATTCTCTGCTTTGAGCCAACCTCCATCGAATGTGCAGCAGTACATTGACAGGCAGCAGCCAGACTCAGAAAAGGACATGGCATGAGAATTATCATGACTGACAGGAGGGTGTCTTATCCTTTGAGGGGCTATTATAAATGGCATTGATTTTTCTGATTCCCTTTGCAGAGCTCTTATTAGTGCAGAGGATCTTAACTAATGTTTATATGTTGATCTTGTATCTTACCCCTTTCCCTACCTGCCTCTTTGTTCCAGTAACTTTCTTATGGAGTCTCTGGGCTTTTCTCTGTATGGGATCATGTCATTTGCGAAATGGGATAGATTTACTTCTTCCTTACCAATGTGCATGCCTTTTTGAGCATAGTTTTTCTACCTTTGTTATCTAAACATAACAGTAGGAGGATCCTAACACAATCCTTTGTATTTTCAAAGGAAATAAAAAGGAGGATCCCCTATTCAAACACATATAAAGCAGGCTTGATGAAATAATGATAATCAGCATTTTTATAGGAGCATTTTATAGGAGACTGAAAGGCTTTGGGATATGAAGGAAATCTGTGAGTCCCACCATGAGATAAAGCTGGGGGTGGACATCTCCCAAAAGACTATGGATATCAAACTGTATGTTATTACCTCTTTCTTTATTTCTTTTGCTTATACTATGACAAAGAACTAGAATTCCAAGCAGCAAACTAAGACACTTCCTCTACCCTTCCCACTGCCATCCAGTTCATCCCAACTGTTAGCAACCATATAGGTAAGTATAGAACTTCCTTGGGGTTTCTGAGGCTCTGAATTCCCACTGGAGCAGAAAGTCTCATCTTTCTCCCTTTGAGGATCTGGTTGATGAAGACTATTAGCCCAACATGTCACCCATGACACCACCAGGGCTCCCTAAAGACGTCCTTAGAGGTTTGATGTGGCATTAATTCAACTGTGTACTAAGTCCGTCAGAAAGCGATGCCTGTTAGCCACCTGCTATGTACCAGGTACTATCCAGTGCTGTGTAAACAACCATGAACGAAACAAAGGGATTTTTGCTCTTTGTGAACTTGAATTCAGTGAGAAAGACAACAAAAAAGTAAGTCAGGGGGAAAAAGTAAGTGGAAAAATTGGATTTCAACCAATAAAAGAATACATATGCATGTACAAAGATGAACTCAAGATAGATTAAACACTTAACTATAGACCCTAGAACTATACTGATCATGAATGAGAAATAGGGGCAAGCTTAAGGACCCTAATGCAAGGTATAAACTTACTAATAAACTTAATGAAAGCCACCCACATTATAGAAGACGAAATAAAGGACGAGGACCTCCCAGAAGTACAACATTTATGCACATCAGAAAAACTTCACCAGCGAATAAAAAGAGAACCCATAGATTTGGGGGCTGGGGGTGGCAGAATGGCAATGATATATTGGCTGAAGGGTTAATATTGAAAATTTAGAGAAAATCACAACACATCAATAAGAAAAACAAAAAATGATACAATTAAAAAGTGGGCAAAGATAAGAACACAGATCAACAAAGAAGACAGCCAAGTGATCAACAATCCTATGAAGAAATAATGTCCATTCATCCTCTTACAGAGGGGTTGCAGGGAGAAGATAAGCCAGTTAAAGTACAGTGTAGTAACAATGAAATATGCATCTTTCCTCTGGTTCTCAAATGTTTCCTCACACCCACTATCATGCTTTCAGTTCTACCAGACAAGCCTGACTAGAACAGGGGATGTTCACTGGAGGCGGAAACATGGGGAACTTAGGATAGATATTCCCTCAGGAAGAGTGATGGGAGTGGTGAGACTGGGAGGGTGGAGGGATGGTGGAGGGATGGTGGAGTAGAAAGGGGGAACTAATTTCAGGAATCTACATATAACCTTCTCTCTGGGGCATGGCCAACAGGGAAGTGAGTGAAGGGACACATTGGACAGTATATGATATGAAATAGCAATTTGTAAATTATTAAAGGTTCATGGGGGGTAGGAAGGAAGGGAAATATGGGGAGTTGGAACTAGGGTCTTAAGTGGAGGGAGGATATTTTGAGAGTGGTGATGGCAACAAGTGTGCAAATGAGATCTGCATAGAATTGATGTATGTATGGATTGTGAGGGGAGGTGTGTGAGTACCCAATAAAATGATTCATTTTAAAAAGGGGGGCAGGGGATAGCTTTTTTTTTTAAGAGGAGCTTATACCAAGGGCTCAAGTGGAAAATGTTTGGAAATCTATGTGGCAACATGTGTGCAAATATGCTTGATACAGATGATGTACTGAATGTTATAATAGCTGTAAGAGCCCCCAATAAAATTACTAAAAAAAAGAATGTCCATTCTTAGCTAAAAGAGAAATACAAATTAAACAATGATGAGTTACCTCCTCATTTACACTGAGAAAAATCTTTTTAATTACAAATATTGGAGAGGATGTAGAAGTATTTGGAATACTCCCCACAGGGCTGGTGGCATTGCACAACAGGAATTGTACAACCCTTAAAGAAAACAGTATGGTGCATCTTTAAACAAATGTGACTAGAAATACTATATGAACCAGCAAACTTTCTACTCACTTTCTATATATATACTATATATATATATATATATATCCCCAAGAAACAAAAGAACAAAACAAAAACAGGTATATGCACACTCAGGTCATCACATCACTATTTACGATAGCAAAAAGACAGAAACAGAATGCTAGTCTATGGAGGAATGGATCCATAAACTCTGGTCTATACATATGCTAGAATAGTATGCATCTCTGAAAAACAATGATGAAACTTTTAAACACCTTATGACGTGGACACATTTGGAAGACATTATGCTCAGCAAAGTTAGTCAATCTATTAATACAAATACTACGTGAGGCTACTAGTATAAAAGAAAAAAATACAAATAAAGAAAATGTTTTTCACATCAAAAGAACCACACTCTGAAGGTTGAGGAGGCTAGGGTAAGGGGGAGAGGGATAAAAATAGATAGGGCCTTGTACAGAGCGGGGATGTTTGGGGGTGTGGGCACTTTCTGGGATACTGTCAGCATTCTGGTTCTTTTTTTCCCATTAATTTTACTGGGGGCTCTTACAGCTCTTATAACATTCAATATATCATTTGTATCAAGCATCTCTGTACACATGTTGCCATATTCATTTCCAAATATTTTCCACTTAAGTCTTTGGTATAAGCTCCTCTTACCCCATCCCCTTCACTTTTTTTTAAATGAATCATTTTATTGGGGGCTCATACAACTCCGATCACGATCCATACATACATCAATTGTATGCAGGCCACATTTGCACATTTGTTGCCATCATTACTCTGCTAAAAACATCCTCCCTGCACTTAGGCCTCCAGTACAAACTCTCAATATTTCCCTTCCTTCCCCACTCATGAACCCTTAATAATTTACAAATTATTATTACTCTTTCATATTGTACACTGCCCAGTGTGTCCCTTCACTCACTTCCCTGTTGTCCATGCCCCAGAGAGGAGATTATATGTAGATCCCTGAAATTGGTTCCCCCTTTCTATTCCACCATCCCTCCACCCTCCCAGTATCACCACTCCCACCACTAGTCCTGAGGGAACATCTATCCTAAATTCCCCATGTTTCTGATTCCAGTGTGCATCCCCTGGTCTAGTTGGATTTGTCTGGTAGAACTGGGATCATGATAGTGGTTGGGAGGAAGCATTTGAGAACTAGAGGAAAGTTGCATATTTTGTTACTACTCTGCACCCTAACTGGTTCAACTCCTCCCTGCAACCCCTTTGTAAGAGGATGTCGCCTCACCTATTGATGGGTTTTGTGTCCCTAATCTGTACTTCCCCTCATTTATAATGATGTAATTTTAGTTCTTTGATGCCTGACACTGGATCCCTTCAATACCTCATGGTCACACAGACTGGTGTGCTTCTTCAATGTGGGCTTTGTTGCTTCTGAGCTGGGTGGCCTTTATTTACTCAAGCCTTTAAGACCCCAGACACTATATCTTTTGATAGCTGGGTGCCATCAGCTTTCTTCACCACATTTGCTTATGCACACATTTGGCATCAGTAGTCATATCAGGACAGTGAGCTCGCAATGTTATGATTTTTAGTTCTTGAAGCCTGATACTGATCCCTTTGACACCTGGTGTGCCACAAGCTGGTGTGCTTCATCCATGTGGGCTTTGTTGCTTCTGAGCTAGATGGTGCTTGTTTACTTTCAAGCCTGTAAGACCCCAGATGCTATATCTTTTGATAGCCAGGCACCATCAGCTTTCTTCATCACCTTTGCTTATGCACACATTTGTCTTCCATGATCATGTCGAGAAGGTGAGCATCATGGAATGTCAACTTAATAGAACAAAATGTTCTTGCACTGAGAAATTATTTGAGTGGAGGTGCAATGCCTATCTGCTGTCCTACTAATAAACCTATAAGTATATGCTCATCGATATATTTCCCCATCATCACATGTAAATATATGCGCCTATGTACATGCCTATATTTAGACCTCTATAAATGCCCTTTACCCCTGAGTTTTTTCCTCTACTTCCTTTTACTTTCCTCTTGTCCTACTATTATGCTCAGCCTCCCTTTCGTTTTCATTATTTTCTCTCTGTGACATTACCATTGATCAATCCCTATCAGACTTCTCTAACCCACCTTGTGACTGATTTGAATCGATTGTTATTCCCTTATCCCTGGGTTGGTCAAAACCACCTCCTTTTCCCCTCCTCCCTTTCACCCCAGAACTATCAGTCCCATCGCTTTCACCTCCAGACCATTTTCCCAGTCTATCTTATCTAGATAGACCTGCAGAGGTGACAATATGTACCCCAAAAAAGGCATACTAAAATAAAATTACAAAAGAAAATAAAATAATAAGAACAGCAAAAAAAAAAAAGTCAATATATATTTAAAAAAATAAAGATAATAACAATATAAAAACCTGTAAGTAGGCTGAGCCCCGGTGGCATAGTGGTTGAGTGTGGGACTGCGACCCACTGTATTGGCGGTTCAAATCCAGCGGCAGAGCTCAGGAGCATGGCTGGGTAGCTCCCATGACCACCAGAGGGCAGTGATGCCTCAAAAAACAAAAAAAAACCTATAATAGTTCAAAGTCTGTTCACTGACCTCCAGAAATGTCCCCTGGTTGAGTCGGATGGGAAGTATATCCTTGGCACTCCATCTGGAACTCCATGCTCTGTTGCACACATTTAGTGTTTTGTCATGGTGTGGCTGTGTCAGAAGGGTAAAATCCTGACCCTGTTTCTCCATTGTTGACCCTGAAAGGCCCTGGGTCAGCAAGGGTAGCCGTATTTCATAGTGGGGACAGCCATATGTTCCTTCCTGTGCATTGGTTGCTCTGAGTGGGAATGTAATCCTGAAGGCTCAGTGGGCCAGGATGCACTTCCTTCTCTCTTCCTCCCCCTTCATTTGTTCTCACCTGACCAGAGTATTCTGTTTCTTGATCTCAGTGGTGGTGGCCTGGGTATTTACTTCCTAAAAATGAATGGAGTTATATAACTTCATTTTTCGTATATATGGTGTAGCCCACAATTAAAAACAAAACAAAAAGCTAGGGAAAAAATAAGGAAAAAAAGTTAGAGCTAAGGGAGAGTAGTCCAGATATGTGCAAATAGTAGATGCTAGAGGTACCAAAAGTGCTGAAGAAGTGTTGAACACGTGATTTCAGAAATAAACAGGGTTTCAAGTTATGAACAAGTTTGGCCACTATGCAAGGTGCAATGGGCAGCCCTGGAATGTTTGTGAGGAGTGCATCCTTTGGATTTCCATCACAAAAGAGTCATTTTGACCACAGTAGGGAGAATAGAATGGAAAAGGTTAAGAAGAGGAGTGTTTGAATGTTCTCAGGGTGACTACAATGAAGTGGGTGCTTTATGAAGACAGAAATGGCTTGTCTCACAATTCAAAGACAGTGTCAGCCATCTTCATAAGTTCTGAGGTGTCTGCCCCAGCAATACATGACCTTCTGTAACTTGCTCATTCTAATCCATGCCTCTGTCTTCACAAAGCCATTCCCCGCTCACTTTTTCTGTCTCTTCCTTTCTTGTATATGAATTGGGTCCCAGCCTTCCTCTAGTATGACTTCATGTCAACGGATAGCATCTTCAAGTATCTTCATTTCTAAACAAGGTCACATTCAGAGGGATTGGGGTTAGAACGTCAACACATCTTTGGGGAGACAGAGGGGGCCCAGCCCAAAGCATAACAAGTGTAAGGCATCTCCAGCAAAACACAGGGGAGAAATAACTTGAGTAATTCCAGTAATTTCAGCTCAGCAGAAGCTATATTGTTTTTGAGTTTACTACCCATAATTGTTTGGTGCCCCACCCGTATCTTTAAATTTAGGCCCTGTTGATATTCTCAATTCCCTTTCCCTCTTTCTTTCTGTTGAACTTCCCTTAAAAAACTCAAGTTGACTCATAGTGACCCCAAAAGTTGACTTATGGTGGCCCCACATGGGTACTACAGGGTTTTCTTGGCTGACATCTTGATGAAGGTTCATTGTCAGCCCTTTCTTCTGAAGACCTATGACATGGGTTCAATCCCCAATCTGTTCTTTGCTAGTAGTCCAGGGAAAACAATTCATGCCACCCAGGAACTTTCAGCCAAGCCCAACCCCTGTTGGGCCTACTTACTCCACACATGCTCTTGAGTACTGGATGTGCCTGAGGAAAAGCACATGACTTCAGGTTTCACGTAAACTCACACGGGTCTTTGGTGTGATCCTGGGGGATTTATTTGGAACAGGCTCCTTGAAGATGAACACCTCCTACCTCTCATCCTCTGTTAGTGACCTAGTTTTCTATTTCACAGAGGAAATTGAAATAACCAAGATATGACTTTTGGTCCTCCAATGGGTCTGTTCTATGCACAAGTGAACCATCTGTTCTCTCGCTCTTCATCCTATCCCAGCCTTCCTAACAGGTAGCTGGACTGACCAGGACCAATGAGACCTTCGCATCTCTGTTGTGCTAGAGCCTTGCTGACAGTCTTCAGGGGACATGATGCAGAGGTAGAGAGCAGTGCAGGACAGGCATTGGAGCATAAGGTCTTACCTTCACCAGCTGGAAATCATTTTGGTGGTGGACATCAGGAGCCTGTGCAACTATCTTTATCAGGAGTGAGGGGGTAAACCTGCTGGCCAAGAACTGGAGCATTCATTTTGATACCACACCTGTGAATATTTAAGCAGAGATGTTGCTGAAAACAAACCAGGCGAGTCTTCACAGAATTATTGGCCCTAAAAAATTCCCAATACACAATGATGAATGAGTCTGGTGTGATGATTTCGGAGCTCTTAAAGACTGCGACCCAGAATTGCAGCAGAAGTTTGGAATGCAGACCATCACTGAGAGTGGGCTGTGTCTCTGGGACAAGTTTGTGAGCAGTACAAAGAACGGAGAGAGCTACTAATGTTTAGTGGAGGCTAAATATTGGGGAATCCCCACAGAGAGCAGAGGGAAGGTGGGAAGATCCTCTTGAATGTCTGTGGCCCAGGGTGGACAAGACTCCCCTTAGCAGCACTCACATCCACCAGAAGAGATGGAGTCACCCACACGGGTGAGTTTGGTCCTTTGCCCCAGAAAACTGAGAGATCTTGTACAGTTTGGGAGGAAGATAACTCAATAGTCCATTCACATCACCAAGAGTGGTACAATCATCATAAAACCAATTTTAGAGCATTTTCTTCATTCTGTACTCATTGTTATTAGCTCCCCCTTTCTGCCCTGCCATATCCCCCAAGGGACCATTTCTCTTCCCTGTCTTGATTCAATAAAAAGGACATTGAACGTTGGTCAGAAACATCCTGATAAAGCACTCTGAGTTGCCTGCTAATTCTATGAAACATTTTGTAATTTCTTCCATGACAGCCTATAAAGGAAAAACAGTGTCATAGTTGAAGACAGTAAGTGAAAATGAACACAAGAATGAATGGTTCTTTATAAATCCCCATTTGGGCAGATTGTTTACAGGCGGAAATGGCTCCATCTCTAAAGTGTCTATATCTTGTAAAAAAAAAAAAAAACTAGGTCAAGGAAATGACAGTACAATCCAAGAGTGAGCAACTTTATTCCTCCAGTAAAGGGCCAAGTAGTAAATCTTTTCAGCTTTACAGACTATACTCAGCAAATCAGACTTAGTGAAAAGGTGTCAAAAGGGCACAGGCCATTCTGTGGGGAAGATTGTGAGTAGGCCTGGTTTGGGCAGGAAAGGGGGGAATGTGGTTTTGTATCAGAGCTGGAATTGACTTGATGGCAGTGAGTTTGTAGTTTTTATTACAATCCAAACAGAGGTGTATGTAGAAGTCTGGATCAGTCAAGATCATTCTTTTTAAAAGCTCATATTGTTGGAGACTCATAAAACAACTCTTATCACACTCATTGGGTCGAGCACATTTGTATATTTGTTGCCAGTGTCATTTTCAAAACATTTTCCTTCTACTTAAGCCCTTAGTGTCAGCTCCTCATTCCCCACCCCCCACCTTCCCTACCTCATGAACCCTTGATAATTTATAAATTATTATCATTTTTTCATGTCTTACACTGACTGATGTCTCCCTTCACTCATTTTTCTGTTATGCATTCCCCTGGGAGGAGGGGATGTATAGATCATTATTATTGATTCTCCCTTACCCCCCCTCCCCCACCTTCCTCTTACACTCTTGGTATCGCTACCCTCAATATTGGACCTGAGAGGTTTATCTGTCCTGGGTTCCCTGTGTTTCCAGCTCTAATCCGTACCCATGTACATGCTCTGGTCTAAACAGATTTGTAAGATAGAATTGGGATCATGATAGTTGGGGGAGAAAGCATTGAAGAGCTAAAGTTGTATGTTTCATCTGTGTTATACTGCACCCTGACTGGCTTGTCTTCTCCCCATGACCTTTCTGTAAAGGAATGTCCAATTGCTTATAGACAGGTTTTGGATCTCCACTGACCACTCCTCACTCCTTCAAAATGATATGATTTTTTGTTTTGTATCTTTGATGTCTGATATCAGATCCCTCATGGTCACACAGGCCAGTGTGCTTCTCCATGTGGGCTTTGTTGTCTCTCAGCTAGATGGCCGCTTGTTTGTCTTCAAGCCTTTAAGACCCCAGGCACTATATCTTTTGATTGCCAGGCACCATCAGTTTTCTTCACCATATCTTCTTACACAACTGCTTTGTCTTCAATGATCATGTTGGGAAGGTGACCATCACGGAATGCCAGTTTAATAGAACAAAGTGTTCTTGCAGTGAGAGAGTTCTTGAATAGAGGCCCAATGTCCATTTGCTACCTTAATACTAAACCAATAAATACATGTACATAGATCTATTTTCCCATCATCATATATAAATATATTTACATATGTATGTGTCTGTATTTCAACCTCTATAAATGCCTTTTGCCTTCTAGTTCTTTCCTCTATTTCTTTGTACTTCCTCTTGTCCCACTATCATGTTCAGCCTTCATTTGGGTTCCAATAATTCCTCTCGGTTACATTGTCCTTGTTCAAGCCCTACCAGGCCTTGTACACCCTCTTTGCCATTGATTTTGATCACTTTTTGTTCCCTTGTCCCTCGTAGATAATTTGTAAGGAGTTTCAAGTCTGTTCAATAAAGCTATGTTCATTGTTACTACTTCCTCTTCCTTCATGTTCTGTGTGTCCCTGACCATGACACTGAAACTGCTAAGGCCACTAATGACCTCCACATTGCTAAATCAAATCACCAATTCTCAGTTCTCTTCTTTCTCAAAGTCAATCACTATAGTGACTAGAAAAGTTAACGTCTTTACAAAAATCCTATCAGATGCATTTAACACTCAAGAGATAATGTCCTCCTTTTTTGGAAAAAAAATAATTTGCCTTCTGGAATGTCACATTCTTATGTTGTTTCCTATTCCTCACTGGCCAGTCCCTTTTCATCTTCTTTGCTAATTACTCTTCATTTTTCAATGCATATATTAGAGTAGAATTTGCTAGAGCTACATCTTTGGACTTCATCTATTTTAAACCCATTCTCCAAGTGATCTTATCTAGTCTCTGCTATAGACCAGACTACTGCAGACTCATGCCTACTTAACATCTTCACCTGAGTGTCTCATATTGAGTTCACACTTAAGAACGCCAAACATGCTCCTGATCTCACTTCCACTGTCCCATCAGCTCTGCTTTGCTGCATTCCTCTGTATCTCAAAAAAATGGCCAACACCTTCTCCCAGGTACTCTATTCAAAGCTTCAGACTTATCCTTGACTTGTCTACCACAAAACAGTTCTACAATCCATCTTCACCACTCCTACCCTCGTTCAAGCTTAACATCTCTTTTCTGAAGTGTAGAACCTTCCTAACTTTGATCTCCATGTGTCTATACTTGCTCATTTTCCATAGAGGAGCCAGAAAGAACCTATTAAAATGTAAGTTAAATCATGTCGCTCTACTACTGAAAGCTTTCCCTTGGCTTTTATGATACACCGCAAAATTCAAAATCTGCATCCAACATGATTTGTAGCAACTCTTTTCTCCCAACTCAGACCTCATCTCCTCACTCTCATCTCATCATTATGCCACTGTTACTCTGGCATCATTTGCATTTCTCTCTGCCTAAAACTTTTTTCCTTCGGGTACCTCCTACCTGTTTGAGCTTCTTTCAGGTCTCACTTAAATGTGACTTTAATAGCGAAGCTTTCTCTGCCTGCTTCTGAGAGTAGAATGCCCTGCCTCAACCGTCATGCTCTCTCCCTCTTGTCATGCTCCATATTTTTCTAGTAATCTCCATCATCTCTTGACAAACATTTATTTATTTGTCCCTGGAGTCTCTGAACTCTGTAAACAATTACTCTTCTCTATTGCTCAGCAAATGTTTAAAAGGTTTGAATCCACCTAGAGATGCCCAGAAGATAGACTAGAGATTTACTTCCAAAACACCTATCACTAATGACCTGCACTAACATACATTGGGCCACCATGAGTCAGGATAAGCTGATGCCCACAGGAATGTAATTCTTTTCACCATTACATCCCCTAACAACCAGGAAAAAAAAAAAGACTGGCTTGTAGTTAGTTCTCAGTAAATACTTGCTGAGCAAATCAATGAAAAGCAATAGTGATGTGTATCCGGACAGTAGTGGTGGAGATATGTGGTAGCTAGACTCCAAGGTGCCTCCCAAGAATCTCTGCCACTTGATAGTCATGACCTGTGTTCTCTTTCCCACCTGGATAAAGCCGGTCTGTGTTATCAATCGGGGAAATGACAAGGGGAGATTTCCAAGGCCACATCAAAAGATATGCAGCTTACACCTTGCCCCGAGCTTGGTTCTCTCTTTCTGTGAGTCAGCATCACATTGTGAGGACTTTCTATGGCTCTACAAAGAGGTCTGCATAGGAAGAATCCGTCTCATCTCGGTTCACTGCCATGAAGCTGATTGCAACTCACAGCAATCTCATAGACCTGCCCCTTTGGGCTTCTGAGATTTACACCTTGTTATGAGCAAGGAGCCTCATCTTTTCCTCATGAAGCAACTAGTGGGTTTGAGTTGCTGATCTTTTGGTTACTAACACAAAGCATATCCCACTAGGCCCCTAAGGATGAGGCCTTTTTAATAAAGAACACCATGAGAGGGTGCTGCCTCAAGCGCGGATCTCAAACTTCAGTCAAGTCTTCAGGAGACCCTAGCCTTAACTAAAACTGCATGAGAGAAGGGCAGAGTTCTAGTACCAGGTTTGCTCACAACTTCCCGACTCACAGAAACTAGGCAGAAATGTTTATTTTTATTCTGAGATGCAACATTAGAGATTGCCCCTTATGCCACAGTCACAAGGGTCTCTTCGCTGGCCCTTCTTTGGGTTTTTACACTTGCTTTTCCTTCAACCTGCAGCACTCTTCTGTTACGGAGGTGCCTGCTTTAATCCCTTCCTGCTCTTGGTGTGGTTAGGTGCTACCCAGCTGGTTCCTACTCACAGCGACCAACTGTGCAATAGGACGAAGCACCGCCTGCCTCTGTGCCAGCCTCATCCTGGTTCTTCTGTTGAATCCCATCGTGCTAGTAACTTGTCCAGAGTCTTCCTCTTTTCACTGCCCCTGTGCTTTCCCAAGTACAATGCCAAGACCGGTTTCTCCTGATGACACCCCAAGTATGTGAGATGAAGTCTTGTCATCCTAGTCTCCAAGGAGCATTCTGGCTGTACTTCTTTTGGAAGTTCAAAGTAGTTCCAATAGTCTTCACCAGCACCATAATTCAAATGCATCATCTTTCTTCAGTCTTCCATATTCAATGTCAACCTTTCACATGCACATGAGGTGATGGAAAATACCATAATTTGACTCAGGCCCACCGTAGTCCCCAAAAGAACATCATTGATTTTCCACACCTTAAAGAGGTCTTATACAGCAGATTCATTTTGTGCCATGTATCCGTAGGTCTCTTGATTGCTGCTTTCATGAGCATTGACTATGAATTCAAGCTAGACAAAATCCTTGACAACTTCAAATTTTGCTCCACTTATCCTGATGTTACCTATCGGTCCAGTAATGGGATTTTGGTCTTTTATATATTGAGCTGCAATCCTTGATTTTCATCAGCAAGGGCTTCAAGCCCTCCTTACTTTCAGCAAGCAAGGCGTGCCATCTGTGTATCACAGGTTGTTAATTAGCCTTCCTCCAATCCCGATGTCATATTCTTCTTCATTTAGACCTGCTTTATAACCACCACAGACCCTGGATTCATTTTGTGTCAGACCCTCCAAAAGTGTCAGGGTATGCACTACACACACACACACACACACACACACACACGTGTGCATGACTGACAGCTGTCATGGTGCCTCTTCTCCAACCCTGACCTTCCTGTGGTTGTGCTCAGGTTCTCAGAGGAGATGGAGTGGGACAATGACGTTGAGTTCAGCAGGAATGAGAGGCCAGGAAGGGCTGAGGTGTCAGGGAACTGAAGAGTCGGCAGCTGAGAACTCATTCCAGAGAAGCAGAGGTGGCAGGAGGCAGAAGTGCACATGAGCCGAAGCACAATTCATTGGTCATTGGACTTCACTTACAACAGCAGAAATCAAAGACACTGGGATTAAGAATTCCAAGAGATGACAACTGTTGTTGTTCTTAGATGCCTGTGGGAGGTACCTAACTTCCAGTCAACTTGAGGGTATGTGAAAGTGTAGGGGTGGTTGTCAACCTATCAATCAGGTCACACAGCCTGATAGTACCTCCTTGTGGACCTGGCCTTCTCCTGAGGACAGCCCTGGGCACCTCCTCTTCTTTCTCTGTCTTCCCCTTCCTGTCGGGTGATCCCAGTTATTGTCAGAGCCCTGTGATGCATTCATTGCCGTTGGATCAACATTACTCTGTACCTGCCAGCCTGTGGTCTTGCTGCTTTCTGCATCGTTGCTTTTGGCTAGGTAAGTCTAAAGAGGGCCTTATGGACTAGCATTGAATTTATGGATGTGAATTAGGCCAGACCGTGAAGCTTTCTTGATATGTAATTATTTCTTGACATAGCTCCTTCTTACACATATATGAATGTCACTGGATTTGTTTCCCTACTCAACCCAGCCAAACACAGTGCCCTGGAGTGTGTTCTAAGCCACAATTCAAATGCAATGATTTTGCTATTGTCTTCCTTAGGCAACACCCAACTTTCACATTCATATGAGGCAATGGAAAATACCGAGGCTTGAGTCAGGCACACCTCAGTCCTCGAAGTAGCAATATTAATTTCCAATATTCTAAAGAAGTCTTGTGCATACCCACTGCAACTCATCTTTTGGTCTATCAATTGCTACTTCCATGATCATTGACTGGAGATCCAAGCAAGACAAAGTCTTGACAACTTCAACCTTTTCTGTGTTATATCATGATATGACCAACAGATCCTGTTGTAAGGATTTTGTTCTTCTATGGATTGAGTTATAACCCATGTGAAGGGTGCAATCCTTAGACTGCATCAGCAAATGCTACAAATCCTGACTTTTAGCAAGCAAGGTTTTATCATCTGCATATCGCAGGTTGTTCATAAGTCTTCCTCCAATCCTGATGCCGTACTCCTTGACGTATAATCCAGCTTCTCTGATTGCTCAGCACACAGATTGAATAAGTAGGGTGAGAAGATACAGCCCTGATGCACACTTTTCTTGACTTTAATACATGCAGCATTCCCTTTTTCTGTTCAAACAGCAAGTTTCGCATCAGTATAATGGAGAGTTCTGGAATTTCCATTCTTCTCAAGGTTTTCCGTAGTTTGTTATGATCCACACAGTCAAATACGTCTTGGGACAGTAAGTGAAACCCAGGGAACCATCTTTCTGATAGTCTCTGCTGTCAGCCTGATAGATAACAACTACAGAGAATTAAACTCTGAGCATGAGGCCTTTCTGCGTGGGGTAAGTGGGGGTGGGGTGGGGGATGGGCATGAACTTACACTAGTCGAATACCCATGAAATGGATTTACTTGGAATAGCGAGTAATTATAAGGAGTCCCTGGGTGGTGTATGTAGTTAACAGGTCTGGCTTCTAAGGAAAACAGGGGGTTTGAGTCAACTCAAAGGCACCTCAGAAGACAAGCCTGGTGATCATCGGAATGTCTGCATCATTCGCCATGGAAAGCCCAGTGGAGGCCAATTCTACTCTGACATCCAAGGGATCAGGGTGAGCTGGAGTCAGCCAGATCACCATGTGACCCAACTTGGCCTAATTAAAGGGACAGGCTGGAATTAGCTCTGAATAGACGGCTCAGAAGAGAGCAGTGGACCAAAGCCAGAGAAGCACCAAATTCAAGGAGGGAGCAGAGAAAGGGTTGTTGTTACACAAAGAGTAATCTGAAGTCTAATCATGAGGAAAAAAACCGACCCTGCCATCTCTCATCCCAAATAACCCGATCACATGTTGTTCTAAACTTGTTGTGTCATAAAACATCCAGGAGCTGGATAATCCTACTGGGCCGAGAGGGTGGTTTTTACAAAGGCTTATGACATTGGTGATTTTTAAAGAAATACATTGTACAGATGCTGGGTTAGAGGGTTTCATGAGAGCAGCTGTAGGAAATACAGAATTGAATTTACTAATAACAGACACGCAGCTTACCTAAGCACATAATTACTTTTCCTCCTGGCAACAGTTCCCTTTACAGATAAGCCTCCCTAAAACATTCATCAAGTAGAAAAAATGTAAACTCTAAAATCAATGAAGAATTGCAAATCACTCCTTGAGTTTCATTGCCAGATCAACCAGGAGTCTTTTAAAAAACTACAAGTTAATTTTGAGCACAAGTCTTAGGCCATTTTGTAGGGAAAGGCTGGGGATGCAGGTGATGAGCCTCTTAGAGTACAGATTGGAGGGGGAAAAACAGTGTTTTTTTTTTAATTGATTGATTGATTCAGAAATGTTTCTGGAGGTGATTGAAGGAGTGGCAAAGAGTACAGCTTCTGGAATGAACTGTTTGGATCTCTGCTCTGCCACTTACTCTCTGTGATTTGGGGGGCAAGTCATTCTATTGCCCTGTGTTTACATCAACAGGCAATAACAGCTCCTTGGCCTATTATAAGGATTAGATGACTTAATGTCTAAAACATATTTGTAAGTGTGTCCTTACCGCATAAGCATTTGGTAAATAAAAATATGAAAATTTATCATATAGCTGAAAGCATTCTTGGAATTTCTACTTTAGTAGATTCCACAAATTTTAGGGAAAAATGTCACTGGAAGAAAACAAACTTTGCTAATTTTTTCCCTTATGTGAAAACAAATTGCTTTTTTGGTTTGTTTTTGTTTTTAATCATTTAATTGGGAGCTTGCACATCGCTTATCACAATCCATACACACATATACTGTGCCAAGCGCCTTCACATGCCTGCTGTTGTCATCACTCTCCACACATCTGCTTTTCTACTTGAGCCCTGGACATCAGCTTTTCATCATTTCCCTCTCTTCCTCCTCCCCTCCTCCCCCCCAACCCTCAGTACTTTATAAATTATTATTATTTTGTTATATTTACACTGCTCGACATCTCCCCTCGTCCACTTCTCTGATGTCCGTCCTCCAGATAGGAGGTTATGTAGATCCATGTAATTGGCTCCCCCTCTTTTCCCCACCTTCCCTCCACCCATTCGGTATCTCCACTCTCACTGCTGGTCCTGAGGGGTTCATCTGTCCTGGGTTCCCTGTATTTCCAGTTCCCATCTGTACCAGTGTACCTCTCCTAGTCCAGCTGCATTTGTAAGGTAGAACTGGAATCATGATAGTTGGGGGGAGTAAGCCTTTAAGAACTAGAGGAAAGTTGTAAGTTTCACTGCATTCTGACCAGCCCATCTCCTCCCCATGACTCCTTTGTAACGGGGTGTCCAATAGCCCACAAATGGGCCTTGGGTCCCCACCCTGCATTCTCCCTCGTCCATAGTGATGTGATTCTCATTCTTTGATGCTTGATACCTGCTCCCTTCAACCCCTCTTGATCACACAGGCTGGTGTTCTTCTATATGGGCCTTACTGCTTCTGAGCAAGATGGCTGCTTGTTTACCTTCAAACATTTAAGATCCCAGATGTTTTGTGATTTGGTAGCTGGGCATCATCAACTTCCTCCACACTGTTTGCCTCTGCAGAATTTGTCTTCAGAGATCATATCAGGAGGATGAGCATATAATGATCTAATTTTTTGTTCCTTGATGCCTGATACCTGATTCTTTCAACACCTCATGGTCACACAAGCTGGTGTGCTTCTTCTACGGTGGGCTTTGTTGATCCTGAGCTAGATGGTCATTTGTTTACCCCAAGCCATTAAGACTCCAGACGCTATATCTTGTGATAGTTAGGGATCATCAGCTTTCTTCACCACTCTTGCTCATGCCCTCACATGTCCTCAGTGACACCTCGGGAAGGTGCGCACACAGCGATACAGTTTTTCCTGTTTGATGCCTGAGACCTGATCTTTTCAACACCTTGTAGCCACACTGGCTGATGTGCTTCTTCTGTGTGGGTTTGGCTATTTCTCAGCTAGATGGCCATTTGTTTATCTTCAAGCTTTTAAGACCCCAGACACTATATCTTTTGATAGCTGGGCACCATCAGCTTTCTTCACCACATTTGCTAATGCACCCATTTGACTTCGGTGATCAAAGCAGGCCAGTGAGCATCATGGGATACCAGTTTAATAAAACAAAGTTTTCTTGCATTGAGGGAGTACTTGTGTGGAAGCCCAAGGCCAAGGCCCATCTGCTACCTTAGTGCTAAACTTATAAATATATGTACTTAGATTTATTCCCTTCTTATAAATAATTATATATGTACCTGCCTGTGTTTAGACCTCTATAAGTGCACTTTGCCTCCTAGTTCTTTCCTCTATTTCCTTCTATCTTCCTCCTGTCCCACTATCATGCTCAGCCTTCATTTGGGTAAAATAAATTTCTTTATTTAAGAATTTATATCTTGAGAAGCAAGCATACTGTTAGTTGAGTCTTTTCTCAAATACAATGCCCTTATGTCAATTAAAGCATATTCATAGCTACTTTCCCATTTAAGATTGGTCTTAATGTTTTATTTCTTTCATATGAAACATTGCAAATAAGCTTGTAAGACATCGTTTTTTTTAAATCATGGGAGTGCTTTAGATCTTTTATCAAGAGTGCTTATGGATCTTATCACATTCAATACATCCATCCATTGTGTCAAGCACATTTGTACATATGTTGCCATCATCATTTTCAAACTTTACCTTGTACTTGAGCCCTTGGTATCAGCTCATTTCCCACCCCACCCCCTCCCTCATGAACCCTTGAAAATTTTTTTTTCATGTCTTACACTGACTGTTGTCGCTCTTCACCCACTTTTCTGTTGCTTGTCTCTGGGGAGGGATTTATATGTCGATCATTATTATTGGAAGAAAACTGTATGTTTCATTGCTGCTATACTGCACCCTGACTGGCTTGTCTCTTCCGTGTGACACCTCTGTAAGGGTATGTCCAATAATTTAGAGATGGGCTTTGGTCTCCACTTAGTACTCCCCCCCTCATTCACATTGATATGATTTTTGTTTGGGGTCTTTGATTCTTGATACCCGATCCCATCTATACCTCATGATCACACAGGCTGGTGTGGGCTTTGTTACTTCTCAGCTAGATGGCCACTTGCTTATCCTCAAAACTTTAAAGATCCCAGCTGCTACAACCCTTGGTAGTCAGGCACTGTTGGCTTTCTTCCCATTTGCTTATGCACCCAAGGTGAGTATCACAGAATGCTGGGTTATTTGAACAAAGTGTTCTTCATTGAAGGTTGAGGGAGTACTTGCGTAGAGGACCAATGTCTGTCTGTTACCTCAATACTTAACATATAATAGATCTATTTCTCTATTATTATAAAAATTATATTTACATATGTACTTGCCTGATTTTAGACCACTGAAAATGTCCATTGACTCCTAGTTCCCTCCTCTATTTCCCTTTACTTTGCAGTTGACATAGTTTTATTGTAAAGTATAAAAAGTTTCAATGATAAGTGTTACAGAGATACTAAGTAAATCTAACAAAGATTTCAAATACTGCTAATCCTTTTATGAAGTCAAAATTGACCCATTTGTTTTCACCTGATTCATTCCTGGGGGAGGGGAAGAGTGTCTGGCAGAAGCAAAATCCAAACAACTAAACAGCTCTGTGCATCTTAAAAGTATAAATGCCATTGTAAATGCCATATTGTTCTCCGAGGCATTTCATTCTTCGCTACCTTTCATTTTACTGCATTTTCTTTGTTTTCCCCATTTGTTACAGTTATCGATGATACTTTAGAATACAATATACATGTAACAACAGTAACCAGGGTCTCCTTTTGCCTGGCATTTTTTGCTGTAGTTGATGGTTATCTCTCCACCATTTCACAGCCATGCTGTGTACTTGTGTACATTGGGGCATATCTCTGACCAAGTGCCACTTTATGGGGGGAAATCCTTCTCTTTCTTGTGAACATGCTCCTTCAGAAAACAACACCAAACCCACTACCATCAAGTTGATTCTGACTCTGATTCATAGCGACGATTGAGAACTACTCGTTTTGCTTTTACAAAGTTGCAAACCTTTACCAGAGAACCTCTTCTGCTTTCTTTCATGCGGTTCGTGGTTTTGAACCACTGGCCTTGTGGTTGGCAGCCCAACTGTAATCCACTACCCCAGAAAGACTTCCTTGTTCCTTCAGAAGGTGGATCATTAAGCATTTCCTATGAGTTTTGCCTCCTCTGTAAACCTCTCTTGGCTTTCTCTACAGAGCACACTTTTCTGCACTTTGGGGGCCAGAGTTAACCAAGCCTTGAAGATCCTCCACGAATTCTCAGTCTCCTTTCCATCCGGTTCAGCTAGGCTCCTCTTCGGAGTTCTTGGCGAGCTCAGGCGGGGCTTCCTCCGTCGAACGCTCTGCTCTCTCCAGATGTCAACTCAAGCCAAGCACCAGGATGTGTCCATATATGACCTTAGAACGGAAAGCGGCCTCGTTTGGGGCACCCTGTCCACTCCACCCTTCTCGTGCGCGCGCGCGTGTGTGTGTGTGTGTTGTGTGTGTGTGTGTGTGTGTGTGAGAGAGTGCGCGCGCGCGCGCGCCCGCCCTCTTTTGCAACTTCACTGTCTTGAGCTCGCCCACGCCACCACCACCCTCTCGGCTCCCGACTTCCTTCGGCGCCCCCGAGCCGCCAGGGGAAGTTCCCTCGCTCCTCAGCGGGCTCCGCGCACTGGGCATGCTCCGAGGCCCGGCCCGCACGGCTGCCGAGCGGCTGCCTCTGGCGCTGGCTTAAGCGGCGGCCGCCTCCGCTTGGCTTCCCAGAGCGCGGCTGTGCGAGCGGGGCTGAGCCCCGGGCCACACGCGTCCCCGCCGCCCCCGGCCCAGCTGCGGCGCGTCCCGGCGCCCGGAACTTGGCGCCAAGTTCCGAGCCCTGCCCTCGGGGGTGCCATGCAGATGATGACCCGGGACACGCTGCTCCAAATGGAGGAGGAGGAGGAGGACGAGGACGACAGGGACATCAGTAAGTGAGGGGCTCGCGGCCGAGCGGGGGGTGGGGGGCGCCGCGTCCCCGCCCCGCAGCCCGGGCGAGCTGCGGCGCGAACCGGTCCGGGAGGTCTGCGGCCCCTCTGCGGGCCGGGGGGAAGCGCGGCGCGGGGGAGGCGGCCGCGCGGGAAGGGGGCCGGGGGTCCGCAGGGCCCCGCCTCGCCTCGCCCACCGGGGCTGTGGCCGGCGCGGGGCTGCGGATCAGGGCTCCTGGAGCGGGGCGGCGCGTCGCCCCTGGAGCGCCCCGCTAGGAGGGGCACCTGGGTGCGGAAGTCTTGACTCAGAAGCACGACTTGGGCTCATTTCCTCCGCGGCGAACCCACGCCGGGGATTCCGGCGGGCCGAGCCCGGGACGTGCCCGTAGGCGGGGTCGGAGAGGCCGGGCCCGAGTTTGAAAAGCCTGGGCGTGGACCCACCTGAATCCCCTTCAAAGCGAAAGTTCCCGAGGAACTGATTTGTGGCGGGGTCCCGATCCCCTCGCCAAGTCTGCGCGGGGGGGTGGGGTGGTCGGAGGAGGACCCCTCGGGTGGACGCACCGCGGGGGCTTTGCCTTCGGGTTGTGGGCTCAGGTCCAGAGGGGCCCCTGCAGCGGGCGGGTGTGTGTGGGGGGGAGGGCCAAGCTTTGGGGGTTCCGGTTCTACTTAAGAAAGAACAATTCTCAGACACTGGAGACGCGCGGAGGGAGAGTTATTTCAGATTTTAAGAAAAGGAAGGAAGCAAGAAAAGGAAAAAGGCAGGGTGGGCTGGGAAGAAGCAAACAAAAGAATGGGGGGGGAGGTGAGGAAGAGAAAGGGGAATGTAATTGGAGCTCAGGAGAAAGTCAGGTCTCTAAGGAGAACTCTGTCCGAGGAGTAATGACATCTATTGGGCTCCTGCAGACGACCTGCAATGCAATTACCATGCAGTGTCTGTTCTGCAGTCTACATCAGTCTTCGGAATGCCAGGTTGGTTTGGAAAACTGTCCTGAAGCCCCATTCTTCTCCCATAACTTAAAAGTAACTTTATGTTAGGAGGCACGCGTGGCGTCTCCTTGCACATTTTTGCGTACTGCTCCTTGAAATCGTACACCGTGGACTGCTAGAGGAATGGAGAAATCTTTGTGGGAAGGACAGTCAAAATGCTCTCTATCATTAAGGATGGGGCGTGGGGGGGTCAGGGCCGGGGTTTTCATGTCTTGTACTTTGGACATGCTAAGGAAGGACCAGTCCCTGGAGAAGGACCTCGTGTTTGGTAGACAGTCAGCAAAAAAGAAGACCTTGGACAAGCTGGATGGGCACCCGTGGGTGCGACGATGGTCTCACACAGAGAGGCTGACAAAGATGGTGGTGGTCAGCAGTGTTGGGTTCTGTTGTACATACTAAAGTGGCGATGAGGCACGTAATGACCATCAAAAGAACTGGGTGGCTTCCTTCTTTGACTGTGGATGAACCGAATAGAGGGGATTAGGATCCATGGCTCTAGTTTTATGTACCTTTTGTCCATCTGAGATATTCATCCTTACAGAGGGAGCAAATAAGATTACTCTCCTTTTGTATGAGAGTGATCTGAAGTTCACAGATGCTCTGATTGGCCTCTCACAGCGAGGTAGGATTCAAATCCTGTTTTTTGTTTTTGCTTTGACTCAAAAGATCTAGGCACATTAAAACCCTTTCTAGGTGATTAGCAGATAATGCACAATGCTACTATTTATCAGAATTTAGTAAGCCAGAGGAGCAGCCTTAAAGACGTTTGTAATAAAAAGAGCACAGTCTGTTCCAGGGGAAAATGCCCTTGCCTTTTAGGTAAAGTGTGACTGTTTATAATGAGTATTTATAAATGAAGGTCAAAGGTCAAGTGGAAATCGATAAAAGCAAGAAGCTCTGAGCTTTGTTTCACAATATCATCAACAGATTCTTGGTTTAAGATGAAAATTAATTTGGTCTAGTATATGTTTAACTGATAAGGCATCATAAAGTTAAATCAAGTGTGTGGCTATAATCTTTTAAGTATGGTTGTAATTCATGTTGGCTCTAGAGAGTGAAAATCATGTAGATATATTTGAAAAAAAAAAACCCAGTTAAATAAGTTGTGCCTGCTCATCTCTCACCTTGACTTCCAGTGACTACTGATGTTCGTATTTTTATATATATGGAGCCAATTCAACATGTAAAATTCAACATGCCAAGCCACAAATAGCATCTAAACAAATCTCAGAACTCTTTAGTCTCTCTTTTTAAAAAAGTAACATATCCAATATCAACTTCAGTGATTTTTATGTCAAGAAAATGTTTTATCGTGTCAATGGAAAACGTGTGTAATTGTAAAGTAGTAAGCCTTCTCTGGAGGTTAGCTGAAGTAGGTTGACAATGTTGCATTGCTTTTTACAAAAGAATCATAATTTCCAACTATGAGAGAAGAGATGATGATGAAATGGAGATTATAATGTTAACCTCTGTCTCGGTTTTCGTCATGTTGGCTTATGTTAACAGTTTGTCCTTGAGGGTCACTCCCAATAGTTGTATAATAATTTCAAACTTTGACCGACAAAGGTGTCTCTATGATCCCTCCATGAATATTATCTTTATAATTCAGAAGAGGAGAGAGTTACTTTGATAAAACACCAGACATTACCACAGGCTATTTTTTATAAGAGGGAGAAAAGGAAGCTAATTTTCTTAATAGATGTGTTCCCTGGCTATATCATAGATGATTTATAGACATCTATAGAAGCCTACCCTTTAGCTTGTAGTAATTTGCAGCCTGGTTAGCAATGGGTTTCATCCTACTTTTGAAGCTGCATTTAATAAATTTAAGTGTCAGAATCGCCACCTTGTTTGGGATGAATCGATCTGCAGAATCAGAGATGGCAAATCTTTGTCTTGCCATGAATATCTTTCCTTTACCAGAAGTTAAGCCCAAAGACTTGTTAGTTAACCAGAGGCAACCTGTTGGCACGAGAACACTTCTGCAAACAACCATGTGTTTTCTAAGTCGGCTCCAGCAAGCAACCACAGAAATTACATTGAGGAGGTTCCTGTGGCAGGAAATCCTTTGGCTCCTAACACTCCCTGCTCTGGTAGCGTACATGTGTTCTTGCAAGTCCCAGGAGGCAGGGTCTGTGTGCTAGCCAGCCTGTGTGTCTAGAATAGGGACTTTTACTGTTTTGCCTCTTAACATTGACCCCACCTCCCACCCCCTTGCGGACAGAGAACTGAATCCAGCATCTCTTCCTGTTGATGCAGACCTGATAGGAGTATCTCTAGTAACCAGCCGTTCATTCCCGGGGAGAAAGATGAGGCTTTCTACTCCCATCTCTCAAACCCACAGGAGGCAATTCTACCCTGTCCTATGGGGTGGCTATGAGTCGGGCGTCAACTCCACAGCAGTGAGTTTATCAGGAACTAGCCTTCTAGTTATACGCAAAACAGGATTTTAGGAGAATGGGTTGTTTGCTTTAGGCTTCCACTCTGATATGGTAGAGTGGTGATGCAGGGCTAAGTACTAAGTAAAAAGTTTGTGGTTAGAAGCCACCAGCTGACCTGCGGCAGAAAGATGTAGCAGTCTGCATCTGTAGAGAGTACAGTCTGGAAACCTCACGGGGCAGTTCTGCTCTGTAGTTGGTGTCCATGGGGAAAATGGGTTTAATATTGAAGTTTACTCTCCACAAAACTGTCCTGTCTGTAGAGCAGGGAGAGAGGTCATGGCCCCACTGTCTCACCTATGAGGGAGAATGGTAACAGCTGTGGCTCTCAAGGGGAGGCTACTAACTGCAAGGTGAGCAGTTCAGATCATCGGGCCACTCTGGGCGTGGTAGACGAGGCTTTCTGCTCTTCTACTGAGGTACAGCCTTGGAAACCCACTGGGGCAGTTCTGCTCTGCCCTACAGAGTGGTGATAAGTCAGAATCAGTCTCCGTGGCAGTGAGTTTGAGTTTCACTGTCATAGTTTGAGAGGCGTTTCTTTCCACACTATCTCCATGCCCTCTCTACTTACTTCATGTTTAATCCTTGCCAGCCTGGACTTACCCCAGTTTTTCTTCATCACCCAAATTAAGCAACTCTATGTCCTAAGTGCAGGGTTATGATCTGGACTAGAGGCTGGGCGAAGTCAAAATCCAAGTCATTACTCTTGAGTTGATTTCCATTCAGGGCGACTCCATGTCTGGCTGGGAACTGTGCTCCTCCGCGTTTTCCTAGCTATCAACTCGATGGAAGCTGATCAGCAGACCTTTGTGCATGGAGTTGGAACAGTCGACCTGGGCCCTGGCGTTTTAACAGTCTACTGACTGTTAGCTTAGCAGCCCAGCTACCTTTTAGCTTTCTCCACCCAGGCCCCATGGTTGGTTGCTGCAAGATTAACAAACAGTAAGTTAGACACATCCCCTTGCGATGAGGAAGAGGGCTTCTTTGAAGCAGACATTTGTGGTGAGTGCCAATGGGGAGGTGTGTCCCTCACCCTAGGAGGAGACTGGGAGAGAGCTTCACAGGGGAGACTGTTGAGAGCCCTGCTGATGGGCAGGGCATAGAGGAGACTTAGGGGGTTCTGGGTAGTTGTCTTTAGCTGAAGAGAACCTTCATGAGGTTGTAAAGGCAGGGAGGGTCAATACCCAGAAGAATTTTCCACAAGTTTTATGGATTTGGGATTTCATCCTGTATGTGATTTGGAATAATGGAAATATTTTAAGGAGGGGAGAGTAGATGCAATCGGATCTGCTTTGGGAAAGCTCTCTCTGGCAGCCTGTTAGAAAACGGAGTGGAGAAAGGAGATGGTAGAAGGAAGCCTTTCTGGATGTTGCATTCCAAAATGCTCACACATTCTTGTAGAAATTGCCAAGTGGGGACCTGATTTGCCTGGTAAGTGTGCATCATAAAAACAGTAAACATTAGTTAGAAAGAAAGAAATGCTTATCGTGGCCAGAGAGGCCTGAGATCTTGTAAAAGACGGAGCCCCTGCAAGGTTTCTGAGAGGGAGGATGTTCGGGCTACAGAGGCGTCCATGATGGCGTGCAGAGTTCCCTTTGGCAATTGGGTGGAAAGTGGGACCGTTAACTAAGGAGGGGTGTGGTTCCAACAGGTCTCAGCATTTTCTCCTCTTATTTGGCTCAGCCTCACCCTTCTCCTGGCCATGCCAGCTGCAGCTCCTTTTTCTCTGGGTCCCCCTCTCCTGCCCTGGCCCAGGCCCATCACCCAATCTGGAAAACCAGTGCTGATCCACCCAGCCTAAATGGCCCCAAGTTTTCGAACATAATAGACATTCCATTAATAGTATGAGAATAATAAGTCTCTCCCTTGCCCTCTTCAAATGTAACCTCTCTACCAACAGGGGTCCCGTGTGCTTTGTTCTCACCTCTGTCAGTAGTACCAAGAATGGCACTGGGTGGGAATGTGGTAGGCACTCCCAAATAATTATGGAAAGGGCAGATTCCTCTGCAATTAATTGGCTAGCATAATGCTTAGTGGTTTTGTGCCTGGCGGCATTCTCATCTCCTAAGGTGCTTTGTGATTCCCTGAGTCAGCTCTTCTAGAGAGGTTGAGGGTACGTCTTCCATCAGGCATGCTGCTTATTCCTGGGGTTGCTGACCTCTCCCTCTGGGAAGGAGATAGACAGGTGAGCAGATAAGCAGGGCAATCTCTGTTATCAACATTAGTTACCAGGCACAGAGGCGGCACCTAGGAGAAAGCAGGTAAGGTTGTTTAAAGGATTGCAGGACAGCTATTTCTACAGAGGCAACCTTGAGCCAGCTCTGGGTGGTGAAGAGGGCCTGTGAGGAAATGGGACAAGTGCCCAGCACCCTGGACACTGCTGAAGGCATCTTGAATTTTCAAAAAATAAACCTTGACGTCATCTTTGCTTTCTTCCTTGCAGCAAGCATATTGGAATAGCTTATTCTCTACTTGGGACGTTTCTGAAAGTCTCTCAATTTTAACATGGTTTTGCCCCCTTTTGTAATTTTTTTTGGGGGGAGGGGGGCCATCACTGCCTTCCAGTGGTGGGAGCCGGAGGCCCAGCCCCACTGCTGGAATTGAACCTCCGTCCCAGTGGGCCACAGTCCCGCGCACAACCACTACGCCACCAGGGCTCAGCCCCCTTTTGTAAATTTCAGTTGCGAGTCCACAGCCACAATTTTTTTTTCATGTAAAGCTCTCATAATCAAATCACTGCCTTCCAGAAGTGTCCCAGGTCTCCTCTAATAAACACCCACTCATTGTTCTTTGAATGTGACACAAGCACAGCTTTCAGAGAGTGAAATCGCCTCAGACCATTTGACTCATGGGGCCACAGCCATTTCACTCCCCTTTTTACTCTGTGTGGCCCTATCAGTGTGCTAGCACTGTGTTTTGGACATAATGGGTGCTGCGTAAATGTTCTGTTTTTAACTTTTTATTGTGGCTTAGGTCTACATTTCAGTTTTGTATCCAACAACCAAATATTTGTCAAGGTGTTGTTTTTTTTAGATCATAATGGATATGCTTTGGTTGCCCCATGATTTAAGTTGCTTGCTCTGCCTTTTTGGTACAATGTACTCAGAGCAATGTACTCTGTGCAAAAAGATTTGGTTTAAAATCTTACAAATCTACCTTACAAATCCAGCTAGACCAGAGGGGGCACCCTGGTACAGACAAGAACTGGAAATATGGGGACTCCAGGACAGATGATCCCTTTGGGACCAGGGGTGAGCCTGGCAATGTTGGGAGGGTGGAGGGAAAGGGGCGTGGAACGGGGGGAGCTGATGATAAGGATCTACATTCAACCTCCTCCCTGGGACGCGGACAGCAGGGAGGTAGGTGAAAGGAGACATCAGACACTGTAAGATATGACAAAATCATAATTTATAAATTATCAAGGGGTCATAAGGGAGGGGGAGGGGGGAAAATGAGCTGATACCAAAGGTTTCAGTAGAAAGCAAATGTTTTGTGAATGATGATGGCCACAGATGTACAAATGTGGTTGGCATACAATGGATGTCTGTATAGATGGATTGTGATCAGAATGGTATAAGTCCCCAATAGAATGATTAAAAAAATTTTTTTTTGATTTTACAACAGAAAAACCTTATTTCCAACAGTTCTCAACCAAAGAAAGGTACTTCTTGACAGCATGGTAAATCACATGTGCCGATTAATTGTGGGGACTTAAAGTAATCAAGGGATTATCTGTGGGTTTCTTTTTCGCTTCAGTCTTACTTGGCTCTTTAATGCTGCAGTTAATGTTACCTACCACCCATCACAAGAAACAACCAGTTTGGGGACTACTAGACAAATATATCAGCAATTTGTATCAGGACCAAAAAGGAATTCAGTTGCTATTCAACCAAAATATAGCAGATAAAGCACAGACGTAGAAGACAAGTTGAAGCGTTGATAGGCAACTTGGTCTGCCGTGGTATTTACTATTGCCCTGGCTACATGTCTGCATACTAACTAAAAGAACTTGCTGCAATGAAGTTATTCGGCAGCCCCCAAAAAGAGCAAAATATTCCTTTGTGCAGTACACATGTTGCTTTTATGTTTAATGTTAGGACTTTGAACCTTTACTCTTTTCCACATTATTTTAAAATATAGATACTTGAAGTAAATTGGGTTGTGGGGAGGACATCAGTCCACGTAATTCTCTTTTCTACAATTTTTATTTCATAGATGGTAGAACTTTAGCCCTGGGTCACAGGCACATTAATAGAAATTCTTTCTCAGAGTACAATTATGCAAATTACAGGCTGGCTTGTTTCATATAAGCTCAGAATGTTTTTAAGTAGCTGGAATTTGAAGCTTGTTTCATATAAGCTAAGAATGTTTTTAAGTAGCTGGTATTTTCATAATCTCTCCAGACATTCTAGCCAGTTGAAAAATAATCTCTGACTTCCCAGAGTCAAAATGATGGCTTCATTTTTGTCTTTTGAGTCAGATAGATGTCTCACTATCCCACAGTTACAACTTTAAATAAGTTTATTTTTCTTTTCTTGCTCTGTGGTGAGTTTTCAAGCAAAAACATTTCTCACTAAAATCTTCAAACAATCCCTTAATACTTAATTTATGCCAAATACCAGATAAAAACCAATCATTGCCGTTGGGCCATTCTGCCTTAGAACTCCTCTACATAGGCTTCCATCATCCTGGAGCAGAAACCTTCTTTTCCTCTCATGGGGCAGTTAGTGCTTTTGAACCCCCGACATTGTGGTTGGCTCCCAACGCTTGTCCCGTAGAGCCACCCATATGCCTTCAATGGCAGGTGCTCTCTCTGAAAACCACCAACCAACACATATACACCAGTGGCCAAAAAAAGGTATGTTTTTAGTGGTACAAAAACCAAAGGAATGTGGTATAAGTTCACTGTTCTTCAGCTAGTTCTTTAGGAAGAAAAAAAGATAAGGATATATTAGAGAGAGTGTTTGGGTTTCTTTAGGGCCGGACTTAATTTCTAAAGAGGACAAAATTGGGAAGGGGATACAGTGGTAGGGGCAGGGTTGGGGGTTAGAGGTAAAAGGGAGACAAAGTTAAGGAGTCCATGGAGAAAAACAATGTTTGGAAACTGATGGTGACAGTTGTCCAATTCTGCTTGATGTGATTGAACTATGGAATGATAGAGGTATTAAATCCTAATTAATAATGAAGTTTTTAACATTCTAAAATTTTTCATAAAATGAAAAGTAAAGTTAGAGAGGGAACCTTTCTATAAAAGGGTATTTAGCTGCTGATAACAGAGAGAGGGCAGGGAGAGAAAAAGGAAAGGAAGAAGTGGGGGAAACAAACTTATAAAGAAAAAGGTCATTAGGCCCTGATGAGATAGAGCAGTAAACTGGAAAGGGGCACGTTTGGGGGCCCGGGGACCTGGGTGTGCAGCCTGCCTGGTCCTCTCGCATCACCTGAGCCAGGTGTGCCAGCCTCTTTGAGCCCATTTCTTGAGCCCTGAGGGACTGCAGGCAGGAGGCAAGGTGGTTTGCACAGGGTTGGGTGGTTTGCTTCTCACTCAGACGCCTCCCTGAGGGGCAGGAGTACCCCGACATTCTTTTCTGTAAGGAAGTCATAGGAACTGTGACTTTCAGGCTCAAAGCAACAGTTGCCATTGAACGGATTCTGATTCGTGCCGACCCGTTAGTACCTGAACAGAACTGTGCCCCATGGAAATTCCCATGACTGATTTTTTTGCCAGTAGATTGGCAGACATTCGTCCGAGACACCTTGCATGGACTCGAACTTCCAGCCTTTTGCTGAGCACTTTTAGCTGCTAAGACCAGTGATGTCTTGTGTGTCTTGTGTACTGTTTCATTTCGTTCCGTAGAATGTTCTGCCTGCAAGAACTGCTCAATAAATGCCAGCTTTGGGATTAGCCTGACAGTGGCAGACACATGTAGTTAAAGATAAAGAAATTGAAGAGTAGCATGTGGTTTCTGCGAAGAGATAAACTTTTGTCTGTGTGCTTTCTGCCCCCTCCCCCACTCCCAAGTCCCCTGCATCATCACAGATGTTCAGATGGACTTGACAGCTTTCTCCAGATTCCTGGAAATCTATTTCAGGGAGAATCTCTCTTGGTGAATCTTAATAAAGGGCTCTGCAGTGTTACAAGTCCCTGTAGAAAAAGAATGGTTGGTAGCAATTGTACAATGTACAATGCTGCGTGACGTGCTTGAAATGTGGATAGGTTAAATCCCATCTAATGAGCAATAAATAAAATAAATTCAGAAATCATAAAGGGTAATAGGCTGACACGCCAGTGACTCATTAAGGTGGGGAAGGATGGACCCAAACATCACTGTTTCCTGGGGCCAACGATGGGAAGTGGCCTGTCCTTTCCTCTGAAAGCCATGAGTATGAGGCAGTGCCCATCATGTCTGTGTGTTCCTGGTATCACCTTATCATGGTTTGCCCAAGGACTGAAAAGGATACTTGCGCAAGAAGTGAATAGCTTTTATTTCAAAGTGACCCTCTTGATGCTCACGAGACGGGGCTTGGGTTCTGTGCGGTCCCACTGTTATTATTGGAAACATGGACGAATTACTTGGAGCCCACTGTTGGGTGCAGGGTGGGAGGTCAGAGGCAAGTGAGACGAGGGATCATGGGCCTGATGTTAGAAACCAATTTGCTTTTTCTTAACCTTACCTTTTCCTGCCCCACCTTCCAGCTTTCCCGCATAGGTGTACAGGCTGCCCCTGTTTGGGCCCAGTGTGTCCCCACACTCCTTCTATTCTCGCTCCTGTCTCCAAGTAGAACAGAACTTGATATTTTTAGGCTGCTTGGGTAGATTATCTGGCTTTTTTTTTTTTTCAGGGCACCTGTGGAGTACACTGGAATTTTTTTTATGTTCCCCTTAGTTTGTTATCCCTTCTGCATCACTCAGGGCCACAGGATTGAGGGTTATCCTGAGTCTCTGAGAGAAGGCCTTCTGAGCCACTCCTTTGCCCTTGCTGCATTGCAAACCCCCCCCACCCCCACCAAGGGACTGTAAAATGCCTTGAAAAAACCTCTGTCCACTGGGTTCTGGAGCCCTGGTTTCCCTTTTCACCCCTCCTTGATGGACCCCAACCCACCCTGAAAACCCCGGATGATGGTCAGTGACCTATCAGGAATGAAAACCTGAATTAGATTATACTGAAATCTCATAAGGAAAGGGTAACTCTTGTTTGGAAGATGCTTTTGGCCACTGTAAGAGGGGAAAACAGGCTTTTCTGAGGCCAAATATGGCAACGCTCTTGCGGCTCAGTCCGTTGCACTTGTTTGAATGATTGAATAAATGGATGAAGGTTATCAACTGTTGCAGATCTAGCTGACAAGAAAGGAAGGGGCTTAAATGTCGACTTATCCCTGGGCAGTTTTTTGTAACTGAAGCACCTTGGTGTCCTGGACAGATCAACACAGTGGGAGGGATAATAGTGAGACAGGCACAGGGGCAGGTGACAGAATTGTTCCCGTCCATTCCAGAGACCTTGCTCCATGCCTCATGTGCAACGATTTTTGCATGTTGGCAGAAGTTTTAGTGTCACCGTAATGCCTAAGAGGTGTAGCTCCCAGACTAAGATGACCGAGAAAGAAAAGCCTGATAATTTCCTATTAGAAAACCCTGTGGATCACAATGGCTCACAGCAGAGCGTGGAGATGGTGTGGTACTGAATTCTGTTTCATTTCTTTGTATAGAGCAGGAGTTCTCAAACTACAGGCCGAGGGCCACAAGGACATTTATCTGGCCCGCGAAGTGTGTTTGCCACTGCTGCTGTCCTGCTTAGCAGTCGATTCATCCCAGGTCCACAGTGAATTTGTTCATTTTTTTTTTTTGCCGGGGTCGGGGGGCGGGGCGCATCATGCCCTGGTGGTCATGGGAACTACCCAGCCTTGCTGCTGCTGGATTTGAACAGCCAAGCCAGTGGGCCACAGTCCCACACTCAACCACTACGCCACCGGGGCTCAGCTTCCCGTTTTTTGTTTGTTTGTTTGTTTGTTTTTAACTACAGTCCAGCCCTCCAGTGGTCTGAGAAACAGTGAACTGGCCCCCTGTTTAAAAAGTTTTATAACCCCTGGAGTGGAGGGTGACCACAAATGTGAATGATTCCACAGCTGCCAGAGAACAACAACAAGGAGTAACAACACAGGAGGAGTAAGGATACTTATTTTACAGATTCTTTCTTCTTTTTTCTCTTTACAGATTTTTTTTAAGGGACAACGGGTGAAGGAAAATTCTCGGGAAATCAGTGTTGGTTAGCTGGTGGTCAGCTGCACTGACTACAGCAAGACAATCCCATGTGCAGTGTGTTTGGACCATTGTGATCCACAGGCTCCCATTGACTGATTTCCCCCGCTCCCCTAAGTAGATCACCAGGCCTTTTTTCCTAGTTTGTCTCAGCCTAGAATCTCCAGTGTCACCTCGGCAGCCCCTAAGGCATGTCAGGGCGACAGGTGGTGGCGACCTGGGAGTGGTACATCGAAGGAGAATTATACCCATTTCTCCCACGGGGAAGGTGAGAATTCTCCCCTTGAGTCACCACTCCACAACGTGGCACCTGATAGACATCCAATATACAGGCCTGTCGCCATTCTAAAGCAGCTAAGAATGGAGAGCTGGGAGTGAACTGGAGCAGCTTAAATTGGGCTTCCCAGGAGATGCATTTCACAAACCAATTTTGTCATGACTCTTAATAGATCGCTTTAATGAGAAAGGCAAGAGAATACAGTCTAGAGGACTCATAATGGAATATCAGATGACACTCGTGGCAAAGCAGAAGGGTAAGAAACACGAGGATTTCTTAACTTAGCCAATAATGGCACATCACAAAGTGGTTTGTATTAAGCACGAAATAGCGCTTCCCTGCCCTTCGACCATGCCAACTTTAAACAAGCATTTTTGTTAAACACAAAAAGCTAAAATGTTTACTTTGCTCAAGATACTCAAGCGTTTTTATTTGTCGAATGTTTATGAACAGTTTTAATCCCACGCTCTATTCAAAGAGATGACTGTGATGGGGCGCAAACTGCTCCGAGATGGAAACACAGAAGGCCAAGCCCCTATCATGATGATTATGTCTATATACAAAGACTCTTCACCCAGTGCACGAAGTAGCTATCGGAAGTCATGTTTCCCATCTCATGTGTTTCTCATTCAGTGTTTGAGGGGGACTTCGTCTATATCCTATTGTTAGAATTCAAGAAACGTTGGCAGGTTCCCTCCAGCATCCACAGGCTTAAGAGAAAACTTGAAGATTTCATTCCATTTAGGTGAGTGAAAGGAAAATGAAAGAGAGGAGGCTGTTTCCATCCTCAAATGCAGTTGATTTAAGATTACTTGCTTTAAGTGACTTTTCAGGAGAAGCCCTAATTCCATCCATAAGTTGCTGGCACTTACTTAGAATTGCAGATTTTGTCCTCTACTGGGTTCCAGCATTCCCAGAGGGGGTCTGCTGGCTCCCTCAGCCCCTGCCTCCATTTAAATATAAATGGGGTGTAGGACCCACTGGGCACTTTTCTGCCTGTGAATCATAGAGGTGATGTGCACCTTTCCAAACAGGCCCTGCCATCCTCTGCAAGGATAAGCAAACACAGCGAATGACTTTTAAGCAATGGGGTAATCATGGTTTTCCTGAAAGTTACTGTTGCCCAAGCTGTGGCTAGTGGCTTGTTTTATATTGCAAAATACTTATTTTGAGGAGTTCAGACATGATCTTGACTAACGTATTTTTTTTGTGGGGGGGGGGGGGGGGGGGGGGGGGGGGGGTGGGGGATTGCTCTGCAAGCTGACTCTGGGATTTGTGACTTTCATCAGTTGGGTCTCCGGGGCTTTTGGAAACTCATGCATGTAGAGCTTTTACTTAGCTCAGAGCCCTGACTTGATCTCACCTCACAGTCTGCATTCGTCTTGTAAGCATTTCTTGAAGCTGTCTGCTGGGTCCTGTGTTGTTTAAGATCTAGGGCTGTGGGACAAGATAAAAAGGGTCTCATCTTAAGTGAAGCTGGCATTCTCAGAAGGGTTGAAGCCCAAACCAAAAACACACCCCAAAATTCACTTCTCTTCCTAATGTTTCGCCCCATCTGTATTCCAGGTATTACATTAAATCACAAAAAACCAAGCCCAATGCCATCGTGTTGTTCCTGACTCTTAATGGCCCTCTAGGACAGAGAAGAACTAAGCTACAGGGGTTCTAGCTGGTAAATCTTTCTGGAAGCATGCTGCCTCACTCCACAGGTGCGAGGCCTTCAACCGCTGGCTTTTTACTTACTAACTTAATGCTCCTCTAGGTATTGCACTTGCCACTAGAAACTGAGCCATGAACGGAGACAGACATGGGTCCTGTTCTCAAAGAGCAGGCGTTGTGGCAGAGGAGAGAAACATGCCAATGAAGGATATGGGCGAATGCTATTTCAAGGTTGTGGGGAAAAGAGATTGAACCAGAATAACACAGCAGAGAACAGAGCCGGGGCGGGTCTGAGGCCCTTTTTAGAGGGATGAGCCCTTGCTGATGGATGGCTGAGACATGCAGCTGTTATTTTCATAAATTCCAAAAATAGCACGGCCCTAGATTATGATCTTGGTAATAAGCAATTCTATGAGAAGGCAGACACGTATGTGCCCACAATGCCAGTTGTACTGGGGGCATCCCCCATACGGAGGAGGCTGTGTGCTGCTGGTTCCTGTTGCCGAGGTGGGGAAGCAGCTGGGGACCTCACACTCTCACACCTTGGTTGCTTGGCGAACTTCTCAGGGATAGGTTGGAAAGCAACAATATTTGACCCTGACATGTCCAGCGGAACGTCCTCTCTCTCCCTTAAGGTAAAGGAGAGGAAGTTGATAGCTTGGGCGGGAGCAATGTTGCATGGTTTTCCTGAATTGGGGACATGGGGCCAGGAGGAAGAAGCAGTACTTTCTGTTCCCTGAACTCTCCCGCCTTTCCCGCCTCTGAAGGCTGAGTGGGAGGTGGAGTTCAAGCCAGTCTTGGGGATCCGCAGCGGGGCTTGCAGACCGCTCCTGAAGGAGGGTGATTCATTTCCATACGGAAGATGACTGACCTCAGCCAGCAGTCCTGGCCAAGCCCCTGGGGTGGGGCCCAGGATTTGTGAGTGAGCGGCTGGAAAGTCCCCCAGGTGATTAGGCTGTGTCCTTCTGAAGGTCATTCCCCTGGAGACTCCTGATCAAGAAGGAGACTCACTCTCTATAGTTTCTTCCCTGTGAAGAGCTGAAACACACCGTGATAAGGATGAAAAAAAAAATCAATTAATTTAATGGGGGGTGGGGTGGGAAATGCAGAAGCCCAGGAAAGCACCTTTGCTAAGATCCATGATTCCAGGACATGACTGCGATCTAGTATTATTAAAGATGTGGTTGTATTCATGGCATCGAATTCCTTCCAAACTGGGCACATTTCCTTTACAAATGCCACTGAAATCCATACTGTAAGAGATGGCATAGTGTTGTCCGAGCCTCCTGTTTCGGGTCCTGTTTATGAGGCCAGTTTGCTCGCAGTTCCTCGCCACAAGCCTGGTGTCCAGCAGCGCCGTGAGAGGAAGGAACTGTTTCCATCAGATGCCCGTCTTATGTGGCAGAGCCCCTCCTTCTCTGAAACACCTGGGGGCCACCCGAGTCAGAATGGACTCCAGCACAATGGGTTTAGACAATGTGCTTTCCTCGCTCCCTGCCCTGGAGTCGATGCCTGCTCCCAGCAACCGCCCCCTTTGAACTTGCCAGACAGTGAGTGTTGGTTGGAGTCAAAAGCCACGACTTCAATGTATCCACGACACCACGACAGGCGACCTAGTGTGAGAGACAGTTTGACGCTCGGAGAAGCACTACCTGCAACAAGAGAGAGACAATTTCCACTACCCGCGTTACCATCTCTCCCACCAGTCCCATGAATGCATGCGGAAGGACTTCCCACTGCCGTCAGTAAGAGCCCTGGTGGCACCAAGGTTTCTTGTCGGGCTGCAGACACAAGGTCAGTGAGTTGGAAAGTACCGGCCTGAATGAGAAAGATAGGGGTTTTTTAATCCCATAGAGTTTCACTCTCAGAAACCCACCAGGGCAGTTCTACCCTGTTTGACAGAGTCACTGTGACTCGGCCATCGTTTGGCTCGATGGCCTGCTTTTGAACTTCATCCATGTGGAATCCTGTAGGGTGTCGTCTATTGCTCCTGGCTGCTCTCACTTAGCAGAACGTTTTCTAGAGACCCCGCTAGGTTGCTGGGACGATGGGCAGTCATCAGGGAATATCTTAACTATAAGAAAATTTGGGGGAAATAATACATATATATATATATATGAGGAAATAATACTGTTAATTACCCACAGATTGTGCCTGACTCATGGAGACTGTTGGTGTAACAGAGCAAGATGCTGCTTAGTTCACCTGCACAATGATTGGCAAACAGACAGTGTTCTGTGAAGGATAGGATTTTCTTTGGCTAATTCTTGGAAATATCTCCAGATCATTGTACCTATCCAGTCTTTGTCTGGAAACTATCAGTTTATCATAGCTGACTGTGCTAATTTATGAAATATAGGTGTTCTAGTCTCCATAACAATCTATACCATGCCACAGTACGATTAAAAAAATGGCAGACAAAAAAATAAATAAAAATAGAAATAAATGGCAGACAAGTGGTGGACTAAATTTTTTGTGGTGGAAAAAAAAATCTGGGGGAAAGGTATTTTGAATTAAGCTTTGGAAGTATTAACATCTCTTAAAGCCACCAAATTAGCAATACTTAACCTTTTAATTCTATTTTTATTGTAAAGTCAAGTATTTTTCTGGTCTGAGTTATTTTGGTAATCCCTTCTGCAGCTCACACAATGCCTTGCCTATAATAGAAAATTAGCAAATGTTTTCGTAAGTTGGAAGCGAATGTGTGAGTGTGTGAGGGTATGTAACTCCTTTCTTACTTTACAGAAATGCAGCCTTTAATTGCTCTGCTCTCTTTGTGGAACCTCACCACACATCCCTACTGAGCTTTCTTCCTCTGGCAGGTTACTGGGGAGCATCAGCCCTGCCCCAGTGAGCATTTTCAGGGCACCGTCCTTACGTGAAGAGCTCCAGTGGAATAGCTCAGATTCCCCCAAGGTCCATTGTTTTCTTACTGGTTAAAAACAACAACAACAAACAGCAACAAATGTTAAGCAAATGGTGTTAGCTTCATTTGGAAGCTAAAGAGCTCTGAGGTCTGAGGTCTGAGGATGACGTCTCCTCCAAGAAGGAGCGATTCAGTGCTGGGGCACTTTATTAGATTGCAAAATATTTGCCCAGACGCATGCATTCCAGGTTCCCAGAGAAGTTATTGACACAGCGTGTTCCCCTTAAGAATGACTCATGTTTTCCTGAATCTGGTTTCCCCTATTAGTCATGTCACCGACTGAATTAAAGCAGGCTTCTGGCCTGTGACTTCAAAACCCTATCCCCCCTCCTGGGCCTCATCCAAGGAGCTCAGGGGCACGCGCAGTGGTTAAAGTGCTTGGTTTCTAACTCATAGGGTGGCAGTTTGACAGACCTGCTGCTCCACAAGAGAAAGAGGACTGCTTCTGCCAATTTGTGGTGTTTGGGGCAGTTTTAAGGAGCACCGGAGGCATCATGGGTTACCCATTAGGTGCTAACGACTCCGTCAACAGTTTGCAACCCCCAGCTACTTTGTAAGAGAAAGATGAACCTTTCTACACCAGTAAAGAGTTTCCATCTCAGAAATCCACAAGGGCAGTTCTCCCTTGTCGGACAGGATTACTCTGAGCCAGTGGCAGGGCGGTTTGCTGGGGGGTATGTCTGTTCTGCCCTACAGGGTTGCCATGGTTAGAGATGAATGCACTAAGTGGGTGGCTGGGTTAGTCCAGGTTGACTAGAGAAGCAAATCCAGAGACACTCATGTGTAGGAGAGAACTTTATATCCCAGAGCAATTGTGCAGTAAGAAAAGATTGCAGCCCCATCCAGATCAAGTGCATACGTCCAATATCAGTCTATAAGTTCCTGTTTAGACTCACATGATGCATGCAATGGGGCTGAATCAGGAAGGTCATAGGCAGGTTGTGGGATGAAGACAGGACTTTTCCACAATTATATACTCCAAAATATTAAGCAAACTATTTACCAGCCTTTGGTGTGGAAGTTAAGTTAGCTATCCTCCCTGAAGCCCCCAACAGCGTCGACTCCCCTGCTGTTAGGCTGATGATTCCCTTCTTTGAAGCCTGTGGGTGGACTTATATACTGTTGTTAATGATCTCTAGGTTAACCTGTTTAGCCACGTCTGGGGTCTGGTCTTGTCACATGGGATCCTAGTAGCTCCCTTTCCTTAACATGTGCATATGGCACAACCCCTTCCTGGGACATAGGTCCTTGCCTGTAATTAGGGGCCTGGCCTGGCTCCAGAGGGTATATAGGGATAGGACATAGGCTAGAGGCTCTCTCCTTTCTCCTCTCTCCTGCCTGCCGTTCTCCTGACCCTGAGCGCAAGACACTCTCCCTCATCATGTAATCCCTTCCCCACTCTCTCTCTCCATGTGGACCACCAAGTGGGGCGGAGGTGAGCATGCTACCCTGATGTGATATATGCCTGACTCTTATTGTTTCTCTCTCTCTCTCTCATGCTCTCTATATCTTTATGATAATAAATAATAATTATCGGTGTCCGACAGCCTGTTGAACCCGTGATGTATTTATCAGAGGCTGGCTACTTCTGATAGCCAGTGGGTGGAGAGTCTTGTGGATCTAGTGGCAGTGGAAGCAGCTCAGCACTGGCAGGGGTCTCTACATGGCTCCTCCAGCAACAGGGCTCTGGATGCCATCAGCATAGCTTGACCTGGCTTGTCAACAGGAATGTGAAACAGAAGGGGTGTGTGTCCCACTTCCAGGGAGGAAGACAGGAGTTCCCAGAATGCTCAGGAGAAGGCCATGCCCACAAGAAGGCATCAGTCAAGCTGTGACCTGTTTGACAGACTAAACTTCACCCCTTCACTCCAGTTGACAAGATTATGTAACTGCCACAGCAACTGGTAGTGGGTATTTGCCAGAGGACGCCGACTACCAGGCCCAGCCATACCCCGTTTCTGGAAATAATTTTGACTCCAAGCAGGACAAAGTGTGGAAGATATCATCATTTAGTTCTAGCCCAACATTAGCTTTGTGTTTCCGTTCTGATTTCACTCTCTTTTTGTTTGTTTCTTCCCCAACTTGTCCAGAGCCTTCCTCAGAAACACGCCTAGAGCCCAATCTGTCTAGCTCTTCACCATGTGCCTTGTTCGCATTACTGTCCCCAAGTTGTTTCTGGGCTCATAGTGACTCTTGAGGACAGAGTAGAACTTTTCCTGTGGGTTTCCAGGGCTGAACCTCATGATGCGAGTAATTGCAGCCCAACTTGTAACCCCGTCTTGTTTGTGCAATTTAGACAGGTACCTTCCTGGCCTGTAGACATAGTTCTCCCCACAATGTGGGGTGTGGGTGGCCCATATCCACCCACATGATGACAGTGGCCTGAGTGCATACTGTGAACCAAACAGCTTGTCCCCTTTTTAGTTATGATGCTGTCTTAGGAACCCTGATGGAGTATATAGTGGGCCAAGTATTAGGCTGCTAGCTACAAGGTCAGAAGTTCAAAACCAGCAGCCATTTCTTGGGAGAAAGAGGAGGCTTTTTACTCTCTTAAGAACTTACAATCTCAATTGATGTATGGGTTGTTATAAGAGCTGTAAGAGCCCCCTATAAAATGGTTAAAAATAAATAAATAGGGGGCTGAGACCCGGTGGCATAGTGGTTGTGCGCGGGACTGCGGCCCACTGGGATGGAGGTTCAATTCCAGCTCCACAGATCAAAGGCTGGGCCTCCTACTCCCACCACCTGAGGGCAGTGATGCCCCCCCCCCCCAAAAAAAAAATAAATAAAATAAAGTTAATTTTTTAAAGGAAAAATTTACCATCTCAGAAAGGCACAGGGGCAGGACTTCCCTGCACCGTAGGCCACTGGGAGTTGGACTTGATGACAGTGAACCCTGCTGTTAGGCATCCCTCAGTGAGTTGGTTTTGACCCTTGCTGACCTGATGTGCTGCACTGGACCTGTCCCCTTCGGTCGCCTAGGCTGCCGTCACCTCTACAGAAGTAGAAACACAAGGTGGTTCTCCTGTGGAGCCCGTGGGTAGAGTTGGACTGTCAGCGGTTAAGCACCTAACTATGCCTTAAATCCTGTGCCCTGCGTTCTGATCAAAGCACCATAACTAGTCTCCCTGCACTGCATGAGTCATCCACACGGGCTCTGTTAGCAGAACGGTGAATCAGAGTGTGGTTCAGTTACCTGCAGGAGGGGAGAGGAAGCTCATGTTCCAGCTGACACTTAAAAAGGAGCAATTGTTTGCTGGAATGTGGGGAAACCGCCTCCTCGGCAGAACGGAAATCTGTGCCCTGCAGAAAACCTTCTAGTCACAAGCAGCTCTCCAGTGTCACAAGCAGCTCTCCAGTGTCACAAGCAGCTCTCCAGTGTGCAGGGAGAAGTCGCTGAGCAGTGGACTGACGGGGCGTAGACGAGTTGGCCTCTCTGAAAGGTTGCTGTGAGTTGAAATCCGCTCAATGGCAGGGGGTGGATGTTCTGTTTTGTTTCCTACAATGACTTTATTGGGGGCTCTTACAGCTCTTATAACATTCAGTACATCATTTGTATCAAGCATATTTGTACACATGTTGCCAGGCCACATTTATTTCCAAATAGTTTCTACTTGAGTCCTTGGTATGAGCTCCTCTTTCCCACTCCTTTTTTTTTTTTTTTTATAAATCATTTTATTGAGGGGATGTTCTATTCTTATGGCAAGATACATATATCAAAACCGTTGTCGTCGAAACCTGTTTGGATACGTGTAACTCAATATGATTAATTATGTTTAGCATTCTGTGTCATTGCTCTTCATTTTCAGATTATTTTTAAGAGTCACCTTCATAGAAACTCTATCCACCTTAAGTTGGGAATCTGGGTTGTGGATGTTGTTGCTCTGTGCCCTGTCACAAAATGTGCTAGGAGCCTAAAACTGGAGGACGATTCGTAGCCTTTTCCTTCCTTCCCTGATGCTGCCCTTGCTCCTGAACTCCCAGGCCTGCCTGTCTGCACATCTCTCCAGGGCCATGCCCCTGGTGGAGTCGTGGGTTACAAACCACAGGGTCAGCAGTTGAAAATCACCAGCATCTCTGCGGGAGGAAGGTGGGGCTTTCGGTTCCCATACAGAGTTACAGTCTCATAAACTCACAAGGTCAGTTTTCTCCTGTCCTGGAGGGTTGCCCTGAGTCAGAATGGACTCAGTGTGAGTTTGGGGACCTGCTCAGTGGCACCGCCCCTTTTCCATGCATCCCGAACTTTTAAAACCACTGCTTTGGTATTGTCCAACCCAAATAACCTAGAACAGAAAGCGTTTCATTTTTCTGCAGACCTAGTTCCTGCCATATGAAGCAAGGATACATTTATGTATGTGGTTCTCCCCGCCCCCCCTTACTAGAAAGGCTTAGAGGTAATTTTTTAAAAGTAATTAATTATAAGGAGGCTTAGTGGCACAGTGTTATGTGCTCAGCTGCTAACCCAAAGGTCGTTTTTGAAAGTTCATGGACAAATGGAATGAAAAGTTCATGCAATATTTCCATGAACTTTTTTTTTTTAATTAAAAGATCATTTTATTGGGGTCCATGAACTTCTTTGAAGCTACAAAATATAGCTTCTTTCACTTCCAAGGAAAGTCCAACTGGTCTATCAACAATCTTGCAAGGGTCCTTGGAGACCACCTAGGGGGAACCCAGCTCACTCGCTCCAAGTCATGGGCCCCCCAAGAGAGCATAAAGCCCCAAATGGGCGCCGTTCATCAGGCCAATTCTAGCTCTCAGTGACTCTGTAGGACGGGGGCGGTCAGGCTGTGCTCTTCACGGACAGTGACTGATACATCTTTTGTCCCAACCAGTGTGCAGGCGCAAACCACAGACTTTTAGTTCCCAGACAAGTGCTGTAACCCTGTACATCCAGGAATCTTCTAAGAGAGGCCATAAACTCCAGACCATTGAGCTGCTTTGAACCTGTCAGCTTTTGCATAGGAGAAAAAAGTTCAGCCAGATGCTCCCATACAGATCACAGCCTTGGAAACCCTGTAGGACAATTGCACTCTGTTCTATGGAGTCATTCTGAGTAGGATTTAACTCACAGGCACACAGCCATACCAGCAACTAATTACTACTGGGTAAACAGGGACATATTGCCTTCTCATCTATAGCTGAAAAAAGAATGTGCAGAATGAAGAATAAATTATTTACATTGAAACTCTTTTTCTCAAAGCAACAGCGTATTGAAGGAAATTGTACAGGATGCTCTTTTGCCTTGTGTTTTATAAATAATAATAGCAAATCGTTGGTTAAGCAAACAAAAGGTATGCAAACCTTTCTAAGTAATTTACAAAGTGAGCAGGAAGCTACAGTAGCAATATAAGTACTTGATGACAGAATATTCAAAGTTTCTTTTCACATTCTTGATGATGCCTGTCCTAGAGCTTAATTACAGAATCTGCTTAAAAGAGAAACAGAGGGTTTTGCTGGAGTGAGAACAATTCATGATCTGGGAAATACAGCATGCAGGGACTCTCAGAAAGATGTTCTGTAGAGTGAAGAGTGCACAAGATGTTTTCTTTTTAACCCCTGTAAGAAAACAAGTGTACATGGTTATGGTCTTGATGGCTTGGAATTGCATAGAACTGTAAGACAATATTCAAACCCGTTGCTGTCAAATCGAGTCTGTCAGAAGCTACAGTTTCTGAAGCTATAAATCTTCATGAGAGAAGAAATTCTAGTCTTTCTGTCCTAGAGCAGCTGGTGGTTTGGGACCACTGAACTTGTGATTAGCAGCCTAATTTGTAATCCATTACACTGCCAAAACCTCAGACAATAAAATGAACAAACAGACGAAACCACACTGGCCGCCATTGAGTTGTTTCTGACTCTCGTTGACTCTACAGAAAGATAGAACTGGCCCTGTGAGTTTTGGAGCCTGGAGCTCTTTGCAGGAGTTGAAATCCTGGTCTTGTTCCCCTATAAGACATTGGTGTTAGGGACCCTTGAGTTTGTTTCAGCTCTTAGTGACCCTATGTACCACAGAATGAACCAGTCTATCAAGAAACCTGCTGCAGTTCCATATACATTCTTCATGCTGAACAAACCCCTCTGGATAAACAGTAGCTGGAAAACACTTCTTCATACAATGTCTTTTGACCTCGCTTCATTGTTTCAAGTGGTTGATGTGCCATTGTGTGTGAAAGCTTCCCTGTTCCACCTAAAATTAGGAATCTTCAGAGCCCACTGGAAATTGATAGACAAGACAGGCAGCACTCATGCTGAAAACAAAAATGGAGCCTGATTTTGAACAAGAGCATAGCTCTTTCCTGATAATCCCGCCTTAATGATTAATCAGGGTAAGCAAGTCTTTATGGTTTTGTAGGGTTTAAGGAGTCAAGGACAGATATTGCTGAGGAGATTTGTGGGAATCTCGGCATATCAGTGATCAAAATGTGCCAGCAAGATGAGGATTGTCCCCATTCCTAGTTAGATTCTTTAAAAATGCAAGAATTGCCACTTTCTTTGCCCAAGCATTATACTGCACGGGGGTTCTTAACTTGGAGTTTGTGGATCTAAGGGGTGAGCTTTTGAAAGGTTATGTTCATTTTATTAGCATTTTTATATGTGTATGGTGAAAAAAACCTATAGCTTTCAGAGGGATTTTATAAAACCGAGGTAATTATTATACATATTATAAGATGAAACTTCACAGTCACAGCCACCTCGTTGATTTCAGTTTCCAGCGACCCTATAGTAAGAGCAGCATTGAGCTGGTGGCTTTCCAAGGCATGGGGCGGCGGGGGCGGTGTATGGCAACAGAGCGTCTCACTTTTCTCTGTGGAGGCATTTGGAACTGTGGTCCTTACAGATAGCAGCCTAACGTTAACCCACTCTTCCAATTATAAAACTAACAAGGTTTGTCAACTGCAACCCCCCAAACAGAGCTGCTGTTGAGTTGACACTGACAGAGTCATGGCCACCCGGGCGCCTTGTTGACTGCACGGTTGTTGTCCAACACTGCTGACGTTGAAAGGAGAACTGTTTTCTCGTGCTGGCGTCATCACCTCGCACACCGATGCTTCCATAGCGTCTACTTGTTTTTAGATCTGTGAGCTCCACGGGTTCTCCTAAAGTATTACTGAGGGTTGGGTGGGAGGGGAGGGGAGAGCCTGTTTACCAAACAAACACAACAAAGCTTTCTCAACTTCTTGTTGGAGCACTTCTTCTTATGAGGAGCCCTCATGGTAGAGTGATTAAGCATTGGGCTGTGATTCAAGAGGACGGCAGTTCAAAACCCCCAGCCGCTCTGCAGGAGAAAGACTGGGTCTCCGAAACTCACAGGGGCAGTTCTAACCACAGGGTCCCGATCAGTTAGTGTCAACTCCGTGGCAGTGACTTTATATGATGGTGTCGAAGAAAAACGTTTGAAAAGAAAGGGATGTAAATTGGAGCTAGTCGTCTTTGTTTATGGAGGAAAGAAAGTCCAGATCAAGTGGCCTGGAGGAAAGGGAATTTACGAGCACAGCACCTGTAAGGCCCAGAGGCAGCCCTGGCTTCAGAGCCTAGCCTCACCCTCCGTTCCACCCCCTTGTTGGGGTAGCAAAGTGGCCTTGACAGTTTCTGACCTTTCACCTTGTCATTTATAGGTAGAAAGAACTCGGATAGCTCCTCCTCCTCAGAAATCTGAGCAAATGACTCCGACGGGCTTCCCAAAGCCCCCCTCGAGGACCAGTTACTCTTGATTGGTCTCCCAGGCGTGGGGTCACATGATCTAAGATGGGGAAATGGGTACATACCAGTTTTCAAACACTAAGTACCGAATCCGCAATGAAATGATGTCTGTGTGTTGAATATATATAATTTCTGTGGATTGAAATATTTCTAATAATAGCATTTTTTCTTAGGAATAAAAAATTGAGGAACTTGTTCTATTGCTCAGTCTTAAAAAAATGGAACAAAAATATTAAAATGAATTCTTTTAAAAAACCAAAATTTAAAATAGATGTTATGGGATCCTCAGTGATGGTCCCTGCCTCCACCCATGAGTTGGTGACTTTTTATAGAACATATATTTCCCTGCCTTAATGTGTGCATTTTCCCTGTTTCATTAGCAAATAGTTTTCAATATACAAGAGTAGAAAAAGTTTGGATAGAGTAGGTTTCTACTGTTAGAATGCATAGAATTCACATCTTTACTCAGTTATTTACTGGTACCAGTTATTTACTGGTACTGGTACTGCAACCTTAAACTGTGAGAGCTCTTTGAACTTTTCCCCCACTGTAAAGATAGCATGAGATAATTCATCTTATCTTAGCACTTAGTACAGTGCCTGGCACAAATAGTTCGTATTAGCTAAATAAGGTAAATCTCATTATTTCTCTTGAAATTATCTTATGTAAAATAACTAAATTACAGGTATTCGTGAAAGGGCCCCAGCCTAATTACTGTGTCTATAGAATGAATCTTTTCATTGTAATTTTGTACATATCCTCTTGGGTAATATTCTAGAAGTTAGACTGACATTTGAGTAAAAAAGAATCAAGCAAGAAAATTATCAAGTTGACAGAGATAGCTTATGGTGCATTAATTTTACTAATAAGCATTGCTTGTGTTGCTGAATTAGGTCTGCAAAGTATCGAGAGAGAAATTAGCTTAAAGCACTGAATTCCTAAGTCTGGCTAAGTGTAAGTACACAGTACATCTTTAATTGATTTCATTCCCCTAGTGACTTTATTCAGTTAATACTGGGGCTCACTTTTCATAATATTATAATAGGAATGAGTAAAAAGGAATATAT